>JAENPR010000246.1:0-210000 GCA_018135685.1 Themeda triandra | reverse complement strand
GGTCTACAAGGACCATGTCCATTTCTTCCGTGCCAAAGATCTTTCCCAATCCTCTTCTTCTTCCTTTGTCCCGTGCGCGGCGACGGCATGGCCGGCGGTGGCACGGCCGCGTCCGGGCACCGAGGTGGGGCTCGCCGTCGCCGGCGAGCGCAGAGGCCCCCGGCGGGCGCGGTGAGTGCGGCAGGTCCGTTTCCGGGGTTGCGGCGTCCCCCGCGCCGGCCACGCAGCGAGCCGGGCGTTGCTACGAAGGCGGCCGGCGCGAGGTAAAAAGGTGGCCAATTGGCCCGGTTCAAGGCTCGTGCGTGCGATTGGGCACGCGCGCCGCCGCGGCCATACGAGCGGCATGCAATTCCCACAGCGGCGCTTTCTTCCCCTTGCAGGGCACGCGGTGGCGTCGGGCGGCGTGGCGGCGCACAATCCGAGGCGAGCACTTGCGGCTCCATCTTCACCACGCGGCGGCGCTGCGGCGTGCAGCAGCCCGCGGCCTCGCTTCGACGGCGCGACCTCGACGATCGAGGGGGCCGGAGCGGGGCCGGCGCAAGTGCGCCACGGTGGCGCCCATGGCGTCCCGTGCGGACATGGCCGTCGGTGGGGAAGGTCTCCCCGCGGCTGCCTTCCCCCGATGGAGTGCGCATGGGATGCGCCCCACCATGGAGGTCGGGAAGCCGGGGTCCAAGCGTCCAGAGGGGCTCTAGTTCGTCGGGAACGGCGGCGCACCGCGGCTTGGCATGGCCACGGCGCGGCGGACATGGAGGGCAAGTCCACGGCGTGTGGTGGCGCCGGATTCCAGTGGCTTGGGTCAGGCGCGTGCTTGTGTGTGCGTGTGTCCAGAGGTCGGGCGTGGCCATAGCCTACGCGCTCGGGTTTGAGCGCCATGGCTAGGAAAAGCAAGGCCGAGGTTGGTCGAGAAGCCATGGCGACTCACCTGCGCGGCGCGGACGGGCAGGCTTGGTGCGGCTCAAGGAGCGTGATGAAGAGATGGTGAGGTAGTGGAGGTAGTCGGGGCGAGCTCGCGGTACTCCTCGTCCCTCCCAGGTCCGGCTCCCTCCCTTCTTCACCGGCGAGCTCCACCTTCACCCGGCGGCGGTTTTCCTCTTTTCCCCGCCTCCCCTTCTCCTTTCACCCCCCAATTCCTCCTCTCCTCTCCATCGTCTCGGTGGTGTGGTTGGTTGCCACAAGGTGGCGGCGCGGGGTGGAGATGGTTAGGGCTTCGGTGCTCCAAGCTTGGACTTTTATAGCCGCGCGTCCATGGTTGGGGAGCGGACGGCGATCACGGTGCCGAGGCGATCATGCGGCCGCTAGGCGCTCCGGGGTCGCCGTCGAGCTTCGGTGGGCTCCGGGCGTCGGCCGAGAGCAGCCGATTTGGCTTCGCGGCCAAGAAAGGCGGAACAGCGGCATGTCCTCGCCATGGTGTGTCGGGCTCGGAGTGCGCGCGCGCGCGATGGTCATGCACTTCGCGTGACCCCGTCGGCTCTTGGTCGGTCCGGGTGGCAGCTATCGGGCGGTTCTCCAAGGCGGTTTGCGCGAGTGCAACGGTGGGGATGGAAGATTCCACCCCGCCCACGGCCGTTGCGCGGTTCGGCCGAAAGGGGAAAAGCATGGGAGCAGGTGGAGGTTATGACGTCCGGACCCCAGTAGTCAGCGGCCGCGGGCGTTCCCGTCGCGTAGCGGGGACGGGTGGACCGCAGCGCCGTGTTGGGCCGGCTTCGTGTGGGCTGGTTCGGCTAGTAGGAGAAATGGAGGCAGCCGGCTCGGTGGAAAGAAGGAAGAGGCGTCCAGCGGGCCGAGTTGGGCTGTCTTTAGCCGAAATGGAAGAGGAGGAATAGAGAGGTCGAAAGGCCGGTGGGCTGGCTTCGTGGGCTTTGGTCCGCTTTGCCGACGTGGGCCGGGTCTCATGCGGGATAGGCCTAGGAAGGCCGGTTGGTTTGCTTTGGTTGGGCCAAAATGGACTTGGTCATTTCCATCCTTTTTCTTTTCCTTTTTATTTTCTACTCTTGGCTAAATAATAATGTGTATATAGGTATTATGATTTGCATCACTCGGAGCAATATTTCAAGGTGATCATAGATGGTCATAGGCTTGTTGGGATATTAATCCCATAGTATTATCATCTATTTATTGCATAAATAAATAGATGTTGGGTTGTTGATTTATTAATCAATACAAGAATCCAATAAAATCCAAATCATACATGTTGTATATCATCTTAACGGATCTAGCATGATCCAAACATAACTATCATACTTGTGACAAGATGGTGTAACACTTGGGCTATAAAAGTGTGGTACCTAGATGGGTGATCTGCATTGAGGTGCAAGGCTAGGTTTAGACCAATATGAGGCCAAGGGTAGGTTCCTAGTGACACCTCATCCCTCTCGGCTTAGCACTAGGTACTCTATCCAGGTTAGGTTATGGGTGGACATCTAAGTAGTTATACCTCGGTTTAACTGCTAGGCTTACTCCTTATAGCACTATGGCGACTTGAGGGTCCACTAGGCGATAAGCATAGGGCTAGGGCATCTCTCTCTAAGTTGGCATAGTTAGTAGGTTGCCCCACTAGGGTGGTCTCGGTGGGGTTCACCCATAAGAGTGGTGAGGTAGCTAGTCGAGCTAAGGTAGGTAGCTCCTATTATCGAGGTATGTGGTTTAGGCAACTACCTCTCAAGGATAGAGGTATTTTCCGGGTTGGTGTGGGTTGGTCTACTAGGGTAGTTAGGCAGCTATATGTGTAGGTGGTTTTCTAGTACCACGACACTGAGTATCAACATTCTCACGTGGAGAGGTGTTACCACGGTTGACATGATATCACTAGTCTTTGTCTAGCTAGGGTCAGGTAGATAGTCACTTGGAGTGGATAGGTTCTATTATCATGGCCTAGGGTTCAGGATCAATACTCCTCTATGTGGAGTCATGGGCATAGGTCTGAGTCACTAAGTCACGGTTTGGGGTGGTAACACTAACCACTAGTTAGCTCTAGTTAGGCAGTGGTTGGTCGTAGGATTTATACTACAGGCAGGTGTACATGTATAAACATTACACCATGGTGACATTGCTACTAATTCTAGCATAGGATCATTAGGGTCTAGGTTCATGGCCTAGGGGCTATCACTAGGGCATACCATGATGAATGGTTGGTCAAGGGTTCTCATTAGTAGGTATGGTAGGTTTATCTAAGGTCCTACTCACATGTGGCTTAAGGATTACAATAAGACACATGTGATGTGGTTGCATAACAATGCTTAACAACTAACATAGATACTTCATATGCAAACTAACAGGGTTTCTTACATGCCAAGCAACAAACATGGGTTTATTTAGAAAAAAATTTTGTAGTTCGGATTTTTGGGATGTTACAGTCCTACCCCCTTATCAGAATCTCGTCCCCGAGATTTAAGGTGTGAAGTACTCCACGAAGTAGTAAGGTGACACTTATCCATGAATCTGACTTCCAGTTCCTCATAGCTTGAAGTAGTTGCTCCATCGAGTTGCAAGAGTGAGTAGTAGAGTCTTGATTTCTTTGTCTAGATCCTTAGTCGATCTTGAGGGTTTACAAAAAGATACTTCAACGATGATCGAGGAGTTGTCACAGAAGGATGTTTCATCGCAGGGTTTAGCATGTGGAAGGAACACAGATTAGTTTAGGCTATATCATGTCTTCCTAAATTTCAGAGGTGCGGTTTAGGCTCCTGATTTCGATCTAGGGTCCAGTGGGTTATGAGCCCACCACGCTTCCGCTGCGCTACTCTGATAAGCGTAGTTGCTATCCTTGCTTTTAGTCGGCGTAGCCGCTCGAAAGGTATTGCTGTCCTTTGCTTTACTTGGTGACTCGATCCAAATTTTGTACAGGGTATCCAAGATGCATACGCAATTCTAGAGTTATCGGTTGGGGCTGTCGTTCATTGAACCCTCATCGTCATGATGATTTTCCAAAATCTTATTTTAAAATAGATGGTGATTTTGTAGGCCTTGAAGCCCAAGGGAGATTTTTGAAGAGGTTTGAAATCAAAGTGAGTTATAAAATCAAATAGTTTCAAAACATGGTTTTACTCTTCAAACAAAGCGTGACTCATTTTCAATCATTTGAAACATGGGTAGTTTGAAAATGGTTCAAGATCACCGCTCATTTTGTGAAACTTGGTTTTGACAATCAAACAAATCCTTTTCACAATTATTTTGTTTAGCAAACGTGTTGCAAAACAATTTGAAGATGAATTTTATTTAAAATAAGTTTGGCTCCTTGGTTGAAATCAAAAGATTTTAAAATAAAACCCGAGCCATTTTTAATTTGCAAGCATTTATCAAAGGTTGGTATGCAAGGTAAAACTTTCGTTTTGAAATGAAAGACTTTCCCAAAATGTTTTGAAACGAGAAATGGCTTTCCAATGCACTCGGGAGATAGGTTTTTAAATCAGATTAGGTAGAGATACCTATATCCCGGAGATCTTGGAATCATTCACAAGTGTTCTTGTACAGAAGGGAAAATCCTTGTATTTAGTGATAAGATGAACTCTCATACAATCTTGAAAACATATTCAAGCATGTTACATCAGATAAGATTGAATACTTGACTACATGCTTAGTGAGTATCATTGTCTAGATTGAGGACAGGGGTTGTAGCAGGGGTAGTCTTTCTTTCTCGGGCACTTGGCGATCATGTGGCCCATTTTGTCGCATCCATAGCGTGTGATAAACACGCTACTTGTGATTGCCACGAGGTTCTTTATACCAAGGTTCTCGAATTGGCGGAGTGGTCCTCATCCCTTTGTTGTCGCATCCCCGAGGTTAGAGTGGTCGGATCCATAGTAAGTGAACGGCACACCGCCCGTAGAAGTAGGTGCGTAGCGTTCCACATACTTCGAGCCTGGGTACGATATGAGTCTGTGATTGCTCTCATTTGTCGTACTAGTGAGCCACTGAATGATCCATCAATGCGGCACCTCTTCCTTCCATCGACTATTTCATACTCGAGGAGGTCTTCTTCTATCTCAATTGCCTTGTTAATTACTTCTTCAATGGTGTGGTGGGTGCTTCCTGCAAGGACCATTCGGATGCTATCGTTTAGGCCTCTACGGTAGTAGAACATCATATCTTTCTTAGAGTCTCGTACGGCAGGTGCGTAACGCAACATGCGGTTGAAGCGGATGTTGTACTCGTGAACACTTCCTATTCCTTGCCTTACGCTTCGAATCTCTCTTTTCAAGTCTTCCAATGCATCATCTGGTACATAGTGTTTGCGGAAGGCTTCGCTGAACTCTCTCCATGAGATGTTGGTTGGGTTGGAATGGGCATTGCTAAATGTGTTCCACCATGTATGTGCGGAACCTATGAGTTGATGGGTTGCAACCTTCACGCTTTCTTCTTCAAAGTGTAGGAGGTCAAGTCTAACTCTTCCGCCATATCATATAGCCAAGCCTACGGGTGATAGGATCTTCGTCGGTTCCATCGAAAGTAGGGAGCTTCATCGAGATGAATCCCCTTGCTCATGCCGAGATTTGTTGAACGGTTCCTCGGGGGTTCCATGGAGTTCTTCCTTCTCGGGTTGAGTCCTCGGGGATGGCTTGTGACTACCTTGATCACCGTCCATGGTGTCTTCTGAAGGGGGTTGAGCAATGGTTCAAGCTACCCGATTACTGGCTGGGCATCCTGTTGTAAGGGTCATAAGGATTAGGAATCATGTGCAAGCGACATGATTTATTAACAATTTCACTTGAGTTTAGATGATTTAAACAATTTAAAAAAAAATTTAAATCTATCCTACACTCATACAAAGAAGCATGAAGAACCATAAAATCCGATAAAAACCAAGCACTCATTACATTGGGTTTATTACAAAGCGATATCCTTGGTAGCTACGCCAAGAGATCCGCGGAGAAAACGTACTACACGTAAGTAGCTTAAAATGGTAGACATTCTACTCTATTCATGGCACAACTTCTAGCTATACAGGGCTTATTCTAATCATCCTCTTCCTACCCCCTTATCATGATGAGTCTTGTCTAAGAAACTAGATAGGTGGGGTCGAAGAACTTTCTTCCATCTACATGGTTGGGCATGAGTCAGGAACTTTCTCTATATGCATTGGCGAGCTTCCTCCTATTTAGGGTGGATTCAGGTGCAGGCTGGAAGTAAGCAACGATGGTGAGGTTTAAAGGCTCTAAAGCAAATTTTTCTTCACAGGGCTCCTTTTGATAGCGCTTTAGCAGCTTGGTGTGTTCATGAGTCTATCCTGGAGAAGTAGGTGTTTCTCTAGTAATCATCGAGGTTGTCATCAGTCCCCTTTTGCCTAGAGGTGTTCGGCTTCATCCCATTACCCTATGGCACTATTGGAGGCATCGAGGGCACGGGGTAATAGACGGCAGGAGGCCATGCTCGAAGAGTTCGTACGCATGAATAGCCGTATGGACAATAAGTTGCACAAAGAAGGACCGTGTCTTCTACCTTAGGAATGGTACAAGGCTTCGGACGACATTTCTTTTCCTAGGAGATTCTACAGGGTCATCATATAGTAGACTTTGGCTCTTCTAGGCACTACCTATTTGTGGCACGTCCGTCGTGGGTTCGACTCTGAAGCACTTCTTGTAGAACTTGGGCGTATCCATCATGGTACTTGAGGTAGGAGGCATGCTTCTAATAGATCACCATCATTTGCATTGGAGTCCAAGAACATGGTTAGCAAGTCCATTATAAGAGGTAAGCCATGCACAAAATAGTGCAAGGTCGGTAATATAACCGAAAGAAGGGCCGACTCATCCTATTCTATCGTCCAATCCTAAGGGTCTCGTCCTAGGGTCAAGCACGGAGCCGATACCAACCGAAACATCCTCAATTTTCCGCGAAGGAAAATCCACGTAATGATATACAACAAATTGATAATCAATCCCATACATCGAATTCGAGAATACGAGTACAAGTAGAAGGGTTTACATTAATAATTACAACGCCACACTGGCGCAAACAATGTATTTCTAACATCCAAAACAGCTTGCGAAGGTGGAAGTATAACGCGGAAGCAGCTTCAAACTCCAACTTGAGCGCAGGCACGAGACCTTCTAATCCTTTCAACCCTAACATCACAGAAAACCGCACACCGCCGCATGTGTGCGTGCCATGGTCAAGCACCGAATGAGCTTTAGTGGAAAAGAGAAAATAAAGGGATCTCGCGATCCTATATTTGGCCGTGGTTTGCATCCTAGCGCATGCGAAGTAGCAACAAGTATAATATATAATAATAATAATCAAGTTTAACACATTCCCAATCCCACACACACATCCATCCACCATCCCATCCATCCCATCCACACATCACCACACCTCACACACCACACCCCACCACGCTTCACGTGGCCGGCAAGACGACTCCCTCTCGTCGCCTCAACGACCCGCAACCCTCCCGTGCTCACGGTCGGATGTAACATACCCATATCCCAAGAAAGGCGAAGACTCCTCTCCTAGTCAAGCAAGCATCACACGGACTCGGTCCATAGCCGACGAGTCGCCTATGTATCGATCGATCAACCATACACTCGCAGAGGTTTCACTATTCCACAAGATAGCCATCATCGATGCGCGCACATCTAGGCGGATATCGATCGCCATAAGCCTAGAGCGAATACCATCCCGCCACTCGACCCCGGCCGCCGAGACCGTGAGACATAGTACTGTGCCTCGGGGTCACTATGTTGGTTAAGGAGGGTGTGAGCACTCTCGGCCCGTACCTCCCGACACATCCGCTACCCGCATGCAATGGCATTCGTTCTACCAAATGGTTAGACCGTCTCCCTTCCCATTAGAGAGCGAGTGGAAAGTAAGCGTCCAATGATCCGGTCACTAGCCCTCAAGTCCTTAGGTATTGGCCGACAAATGCCGATGTCTCCCCCGTATGGGCTAATCTTTACCGTGCCGCCACGGCACCCCCTTTCCAAGGCTCCACCCCAAGGAGCTCACACCAAGGACACCTCAATCCAAACCAGTTACCCGCCACAGTACTCACAAAGCGGGATACCTGTGCCGTATCCCTCGGCAAGACTCGCCGAAGCTCGTCGTAATCCCCGTCCGGCCGACTCAACCCTCACCACACACCCAAGACTCACGCAAAGACACCGCTCATCACCATAACCACAAGTCCGGCATCCCAAGCCAAACCATTCCCGGGGTTCACCACCCGCACCACATATACAATGCGAAGTGGAGTTATAATAAGTATGGTGATAATAAATGCAAGCACGCAAGGGGCGGTAATATATAAGTGCGAGCGCAAGGCCGGGTAACATGGTAAAAGGGCTTCGAACAAGGTAAATATAGCTCGTGCAATATCATGCATCATATACTAGCAAAGGAATAAATATAAAGCGCTAGCAGTTCTAAACATGCAATGTCTAATAGGATTCTCTAAAATAAAAGGTGCTGCCATGACACCTGCGATGTCGAGGAAGTAGTGGTACGAATCCGACAGTAGGGGTACAAGTCCGTCTCGTAGTGGTACAAGTCCTCCTCCGTAGTCGTTCGCCAGGTTCACCCCCTCGAGTTCGTAATCTCCATCCTCATATCGTTCCTCGCCCGAATCGACTAAACCGAAACGTAATAGTCGCGTTAGCGACTCCTATAGAAGCCACAAAGAAGCATATCAAATATAGAAGAACCAAATGCACTCAAACATAGTCCCATCGCGTTGGGCTCAATTTTAGATGAATTTACATATAAAGATCACATTTTTCGGAGTTCGTATGAATAAGTTATGAATTTCCGAAGTTTAAACCATATTCTGAAAAAGATAAATAGCCGAATTATATAAGGCCGACACGTGTCAGCACCTGAGTAGGCCACGTGGCACGCTGACATGGCGCTGACACACGGACCGCATGACGTCGCATGACGGCCCGATGACGTCACGCTTGACCGGTCAACCCTAAATGGGCCGCTAATGGGCCGATGGGCTCGACATGGGCCGGATTTGGGCCGGGCCGAGCCCGACACGTGGCGCTCTACGGTGTCGCCACGTCATCTATTTGGATCTGCAACGGGCTGGTCTACGGTTCCATCTTCTCTCTCGGTTCACGGTGGACCGAATGTGACTGGTCCATGGACCACAACAGGGTCCACGACGGACCAAGTCCACATCCTGTCGTCCCCACTCGGTCCACGGAAAACAGGGTCTACGGCACAGAGCATTCGGTGGGGGTCCGGGTTCACCAGTCGGGTGCATGGTGGACCAGAGCTAGGAGGTCCAATGTCATCCTCTTGGTCTACAAGGACCATGTCCATTTCTTCCGTGCCAGCATCTTTTCCCAATCCTCTTCTTCTTCCTTTGTCCCGTGCGCGGCGACGGCATGGCCGGCGGTGGCACGGCCGCGCGTCCGGGCACCGAGGTGGGGCTCGCTCGCCGCGGGCGAGCGCAGAGGCCTCGCGGCGGCAGCGGTGAGTGCGGCAGTCCGTTTCCTGGGGTTGCGGCGTCTCCCCGCGCGCGCCACAGCAGCTAGCCGGCGTTGCTACGAAGGCGGCCGGCAGCGAGGTAAAAAGGTGGCCAATTGGCCCGGTTCAAGGCTCGTGCGTGCGATTGGGCACGCGCGCGGCCGCTGGCCATACGAGCGGCATGCAATTCCCACACGGCGCGCTTTCTTCCCCGCGGGCAGAGGCACGCGGTGGCGTCGGGCGGCGTGGCGGCGCACGGCGTCGAGGCGAGCACTTACGGCTCCATCTTCACCACGCGGCGGCGCTGCGCGTGCAGCAGCCCGCGGCCTCGCTCGACGGCGCGACCTCGACGATCGAGGGGGCCGGAGCGGGGCCGGCGCAAGTGCGCCACGGTGGCGCCCATGGCGTCCCGTGCGGACATGGCCGTCGGTGGGGAAGGTCTCCCCGCGGCTGCCTTCCCCCGATGGAGTGCGCATGGGATGCGCCCCACCATGGAGGTCGGGAAGCCGGGGTCCAAGCGTCCAGAGGGGCTCTAGTTCGTCGGCGAACGGCGGCGCACCGCGGCTTGGCATGGCCACGGCGCGGCGGACATGGAGGGCAAGTCCACGGCGTGTGGTGGCGCCGGATTCCAGTGGCTTGGGTCAGGCGCGTGCTTGTGTGTGCGTGTGTCCAGAGGTCGGGCGTGGCCATAGCCTACGCGCTCGGGTTTGAGCGCCATGGCTAGGAAAAGCAAGGCCGAGGTTGGTCGAGAAGCCATGGCGACTCACCTGCGCGGCGCGGACGGGCAGTCTTGGTGCGGCTCAAGGAGCGTGATGAAGAGATGGTGAGGTAGTGGAGGTAGTCGGGCGAGCTCGCGGTACTCCTCGTCCCTCCTGTCCGGCTCCCTCCCTTCTTCACCGGCGAGCTCCACCTTCACCCGGCGGCGGTTTTCCTCTTTTCCCGCCTCCCCTTCTCCTTTCACCCCCCCAATTCCTCCTCTCCTCTCCGTCGTCTCGGTGGTGTGGTTGGTTGCCACAAGGTGGCGGCGCAGGGGTGGAGATGGTTAGGGCTTCGGTGCTCCAAGCTTGACTTTTATAGCCGCCGGCGTCCATGGTTGGGGAGCGGACGGCGATCACGGTGCCGAGGCGATCATGCGGGCCGCTAGGCGCTCCGGGGGTCGCCGTCGAGCTTCGGTGGGCTCCGGTCCGTCGGGGCCGAGAGCAGCCGATTTGGCTTCGCGGCCAAGAAAGGCGGGGAACAGCGGCATGTCCTCGCCATGGTGTGTCAGGGCTCGAGTGCGCGCGCGATGGTCATGCAATTCGCATGACCCTGTTGGCTCTTGGTCGGTCCAGGTGGCAGCTATCGGGCGGTTCTCCAAGGCGGTTTGCGCAGGCAACGGTGGGGATGGAAGATTCCACCCCGCCCACGGCCGTTGCGCGGTTCGGCCGAAAGGGGAAAAGCATGGGAGCAGGTGGATGTTATGACGTCCGGACCCCAGTAGTCAGCGGCCGCGGGCGTTCCCGTCGCATAGCGGGGACGGGTGGACCGCAGCGCTGTGTTGGGCCGGCTTCGTGGGCTGGTTCGGCTAGTAGGAGAAATGGAGGCAGGCCAGCTCGGTGGAAAGAAGGAAGAGGCGTCCAGCGGGCCGAGTTGGGCTGTCTTTAGCCGAAATGGAAGAGGAGGAATAGAGAGGTCGCGGGCCGGTGGGCCGGCCGTGGGCTTTGGTCCGCTTTGCCGACGTGGGCCGGGTCTCATGCGGGATAGGCCTAGGAAGGCCGGTTGGTTTGTCTTGGTTGGGCCAAAATGGACTTGGTCATTTCCATCCTTTTTCTTTTCCTTTTTATTTTCTACTCTTGGCTAAATAATAATGTGTATATAGGTATTATGATTTGCATCACTGGAGCAATATTTCAAGGTGATCATAGATGGTCATAGGCTTGTTGGGATATTAATCCCATAGTATTATCATCTATTTATTGCATAAATAAATAGATGTTGGGTTGTTGATTTATTAATCAATACAAGAATCCAATAAAATCCAAATCATACATGTTGTATATCATCTTAACGGATCTAGCATGATCCAAACATAACTATCATACTTGTGACAAGATGGTGTAACACTTGGGCTATAAAAGTGTGGTACCTAGATGGGTGATCTGCATTGAGGTGCAAGGCTAGGTTTAGACCAATATGAGGCCAAGGGTAGGTTCCTAGTGACACCTCATCCCTCTCGGCTTAGCACTAGGTACTCTATCCAGGTTAGGTTATGGGTGGACATCTAAGTAGTTATACCTCGGTTTAACTGCTAGGCTTACTCCTTATAGCACTATGGCGACTTGAGGGTCCACTAGGCGATAAGCATAGGGCTAGGGCATCTCTCTCTAAGTTGGCATAGTTAGTAGGTTGCCCCACTAGGGTGGTCTCGGTGGGGGGTTCACCCATAAGAGTGGTGAGGTAGCTAGTCGAGCTAAGGTAGGTAGCTCCTATTATCGAGGTATGTGGTTTAGGCAACTACCTCTCAAGGATAGAGGTATTTTCCTGGGTTGGTGTGGGTTGGTCTACTAGGGTAGTTAGGCAGCTATATGTGTAGGTGGTTTTCTAGTACCACGACACCGAGTATCAACATTCTCACGTGGAGAGGTGTTACCACGGTTGACATGATATCACTAGTCTTTGTCTAGCTAGGGTCGTAGATAGTCACTTGGAGTGGATAGGTTCTATTATCATGGCCTAGGGTTCGGGATCAATACTCCTCTATGTGGAGTCATGGGCATAGGTCCGAGTCACTAAGTCACGGTTTGGGGTGGTAACACTAACCACTAGTTAGCTCTAGTTAGGCGGTGGTTGGTCGTAGGATTTATACTACGTGTGTGTACATGTATAAACATTACACCATGGTGACATTGCTACTAATTCTAGCATAGGATCATTAGGGTCTAGGTTCATGGCCTAGGGGCTATCACTAGGGCATACCATGATGAATGGTTGGTCAAGGGTTCTCATTAGTAGGTATGGTAGGTTTATCTAAGGTCCTACTCACATGTGGCTTAAGGATTACAATAAGACACATGTGATGTGGTTGCATAACAATGCTTAACAACTAACATAGATACTTCATATGCAAACTAACAGGTTTCTTACATGCCAAGCAACAAACATGGGTTTATTTAGAAAAAAATTTTGTAGTTCGGATTTTTGGGATGTTACGGTCCTACCCTTATCGAATCTCGTCCCCGAGATTTAAGGTGTGAAGTACTCCACGAAGTAGTAAGGTGACACTTATCCATGAATCGACTTCCAGCTCCTCATAGCTTGAAGTAGTTGCTCCATCGAGTTGCAAGAGTGAGTAGTAGAGTCTTGATTTCTTTGTCTAGATCCTTAGTCGATCTTGAGGGTTTACAAAAAGATACTTCAACGATGATCGAGGAGTTGTCACGTAAGGATGTTTCATCGCAGGTTTAGCATGTGGAAGGAACACAGATTAGTTTAGGCTATATCATGTCTTCCTAAATTTCGAGGTGCGGTTTAGGCTCCCGATTTCGATCTAGGGTCCAAAGGGTTATGAGCCCACCACGCTTCCGCCGCGCTACTCGATAAGCGTAGTTGCTATCCTTGCTTTTAGTCGGCGTAGCCGCCGAAAGGTATTGCTGTCCTTTGCTTTACTTGGTGACTCGATCCAAATTTTGTACAGGGTATCCAAGATGCATACGCAATTCTAGAGTTATCGGTTGGGGCTGCGTTCATTGAACCCTCATCGTCATGATGATTTTCCAAAATCTTATTTTAAAATAGATGGTGATTTTGTAGGCCTTGAAGCCCAAGGGAGATTTTTGAAGAGGTTTGAAATCAAAGTGAGTTATAAAATCAAATAGTTTCAAAACATGGTTTTACTCTTCAAACAAAGCGTGACTCATTTTCAATCATTTGAAACATGGGTAGTTTGAAAAATGGTTCAAGATCACCGCTCATTTTGTGAAACTTGGTTTTGACAATCAAACAAATCCTTTTCACAATTATTTTGTTTAGCAAACGTGTTGCAAAACAATTTGAAGATGAATTTTATTTAAAATAAGTTTGGCTCCTTGGTTGAAATCAAAAGATTTTAAAATAAAACCCGAGCCATTTTTAATTTGCAAGCATTTATCAAAGGTTGGTATGCAAGGTAAAACTTTCGTTTTGAAATGAAAGACTTTCCCAGCATGTTTTGAAACGAGCTGGCTTTCCAATGCACTCGGGGAGATAGGTTTTTAAATCAGATTAGGTAGAGATACCTATATCCCGGAGATCTTGGAATCATTCACAAGTGTTCTTGTACAGAAGGGAAAATCCTTGTATTTAGTGATAAGATGAACTCTCATACAATCTTGAAGACATATTCAAGCATGTTACATCAGATAAGATTGAATACTTGACTACATGCTTAGTGAGTATCATTGTCTAGATTGAGGACAGGGGTTGTAGCAGGGGTAGTCTTTCTTTCTGGGCACTTGGCGATCATGTGGCCCATTTTGTCGCATCCATAGCAGGTGATAAACACGCTACTTGTGATTGCCACGAGGTTCTTTATACCAAGGTTCTGAATTGGCGGAGTGGTCCTCATCCCTTTGTTGTCAGCATCCCTGAGGTTAGAGTGGTCGGATCCATAGTAAGTGAACGGCACACCGCCCGTAGAAGTAGGTGCGAGCGTTCCACATACTTCGAGCCTGGGTACGATATGAGTCTGTGATTGCTCTCATTTGTCGTACTAGTGAGCCACTGAATGATCCATCAATGCGGCACCTCTTCCTTCCATCGACTATTTCATACTCGAGGAGGTCTTCTTCTATCTCAATTGCCTTGTTAATTACTTCTTCAATGGTGTGGTAGGTGCTTCCGGCAAGGACCATTCGGATGCTATCGTTTAGGCCTCTACGGTAGTAGAACATCATATCTTTCTTAGAGTCTCGTACGGCAGGTGCGTAACGCAACATGCGGTTGAAGCGGATGTTGTACTCGTGAACACTTCCTATTCCTTGCCTTACGCTTCGAATCTCTCTGTTCAAGTCTTCCAATGCATCATCTGGTACATAGTGTTTGCGGAAGGCTTCGCTGAACTCTCTCCATGAGATGTTGGTTGGGTTGGAATGGGCATTGCTAAATGTGTTCCACCATGTATGTGCGGAACCTATGAGTTGATGGGTTGCAACCTTCACGCTTTCTTCTTCAGTGTAGGAGGTCAAGTCTAACTCTTCCGCCATATCATATAGCCAGTCTACAGCGGTGATAGGATCTTCGTCGGTTCCATCGAAAGTAGGGAGCTTCATCAGAGATGAATCCCCTTGCTCATGCTGAGATTTGTTGAACGGTTCCTCAGTGGGGGTTCCATGGAGTTCTTCCTTCTCGGGGTTGAGTCCTGGGGATGGCTTGTGACTACCTTGATCACTGTCCATGGTGTCTTCTGAAGGGGGTTGAGCAATGGTTCAAGCTACCCGATTACTGGCTGGGCATCCTGTTGTAAGGGTCATAAGGATTAGGAATCATGTGCAAGCGACATGATTTATTAACAATTTCACTTGAGTTTAGATGATTTAAACAATTTAAAAAAAATTTAAATCTATCCTACACTCATACAAAGAAGCATGAAGAACCATAAAATCCGATAAAAACCAAGCACTCATTACATTGGGTTTATTACAAAGCGATATCCTTGGTAGCTACGCCAAGAGATCCGCGGAGAAAACGTACTACACGTAAGTAGCTTAAAATGGTAGACATTCTACTCTATTCATGGCACAACTTCTAGCTATACAGGGCTTATTCTAATCATCCTCTTCCTACCCCCTTATCATGATGAGTCTTGTCTAAGAAACTAGATAGGTGGGGTCGAAGAACTTTCTTCCATCTACATGGTTGGGCATGAGTCGAAACTTTCTCTATATGCATTGGCGAGCTTCCTCCTATTTAGGGTGGATTCAAAGGTGCCGGAAGTAAGCAACGATGGTGAGGTTTAAAGGCTCTAAAGCAAATTTTTCTTCCCAGGGCTCCTTTTGATAGTGCTTAGCAGCTTGGTGTGTTCATGAGTCTATCCTGGAGAAGTAGGTGTTTCTCTAGTAATCATCGAGGTTGTCATCAGTCCCCTTTTGCCTAGAGGTGTTCGGCTTCATCCCATTACCCTATGGCACTATTGGAGGCATCGAGGGCACGGGGTAATAGACGGCAGGAGGCCATGCTCGAAGAGTTCGTACGCATGAATAGCCGTATGGACAATAAGTTGCACAGCAGTAAGGACTGTGTCTTCTACCTTAGGAATGGTACAAGGCTTCGGTACGACATTTCTTTTCCTAGGAGATTCTACAGGGTCATCATATAGTAGACTTTGGCTCTTCTAGGCACTACCTATTTGTGGCACGTCTGTTGTCGTGGGTTCTGACTCCTGAAGCACTTCTTGTAGAACTTGGGCGTATCCATCATGGTACTTGAGGTAGGAGGCATGCTTCTAATAGATCACCATCATTTGCATTGGAGTCCAAGAACATGGTTAGCAAGTCCATTATAAGAGGTAAGCCATGCACAAAATAGTGCAAGGTCGGTAATATAACCGAAAGAAGGGCTGACTCATCCTATTCTATCGTCCAATCCTAAGGGTCTCGTCCTAGGGTCAAGCACAGGAGCTGATACCAACTGAAACATCCTCAATTTTCCGCGAAGGGAAAATCCACAGAATGATATACAACAGTTGATAATCAATCCCATACATCGAATTCTGAGAATACAGAGTACAAGTAGAAGGGTTTACATTAATAATTACAACGCCACACTGGCGCAAACAATGTATTTCTAACATCCAAAACAGCTTGCGAAGGTGGAAGTATAACGCGGAAGCAGCTTCAAACTCCAACTTGAGCGCAGGCACGAGACCTTCTAATCCTTTCAACCCTAACATCACAGGAAAACTGCACACCTGTTGACATTTCTAACGCCACTCAGTGTTAGGTTGTCATCCCCAACATGGCGCCAAAAATGCTGGTACTAAATAATGCAACTGCTACTAGAAATAAATATGGGATCCGCAAGCGCACGTATAATACCGATGTAGCATTTTAACCAGGAGTAATCCAGGTATCGTTATTTATATTTTTACCACCGGGAAGGGAATGCACTGGATAATGAGTGATGAGCAATGCACATGCTCAGTAATGGAGAGCTTAACCTTGTCTCGTATCGATCATCTCATACAGGTAAGTGTCACATAAAATATAGGAATGAATGATAAATGACATAAGATAAATGAGAGCAATTAGCCACATAAAATAATAGAAATAAGCCATCTCAACTTAGCACTCTAAGCTTATAACACTAGCATGGACTAGGATGATCTAGGGTATAATCCTATGTTATTCTAACTATAAGGTCAAAGCATACAACGATTAGTGCAAGAACATCTAGCAATCATGGCGGGAAAAGGTTACATCTATGCATAGTGATATTACCGTAGAAGACAAGAGACATAGCAATGACTTCAATGTAATAGGTTGTTCTACTAAGACCTACCAACGGGGATGGAATACAAAGGACTCAACGGAACTGTCACTTCCGCGATCTACCACACGACCCGGCCAATAGGGTGTAATCGCAGATAAATACAATCTAGGCACCACGCCTACACAATATTTACCACTCACCCATCGATCTAATGAGCAAGTGCTATACGATCCTATGCATAAACACAATTCTAGTCCAACTATGCTAAACATATAATCAAAGTAAACTAAGAACAATATAATTGAGAACGTAATCAAATAGAGCAAAGTCAAGTCTCGATATAATAGAATAGAATAAAGTACTACTCATAGTATCACGAACAATGATGAATATTACAAGAATGTAGAGGGGAATTACCAAGAACTCCGACAGATCCGGACTCCAAGCTAGGCTTGATTCCCTCTAGATCTATTCCTATGTAGCTATGCTACTAAACTATGGAGCTCTAATTGAGATGGTGGCTCAAGCTTCTCGAATTCGATGAGAGAATGAACTCTTGAATGAACTAGGAATTAATTAGGGTTTCACCCAGGGGCCGGGGTTCTCGAATATATAGCCCCCTAGGATTAACCACAGCCCTCGGATCAAACCGACCTAAATGGACGATAATTATTCATCCTCAAAGGCGGTGGAGGCAGGATCCACGAGACTCCACCGATTGGTGGAGGTGGGGAGTCGGCCGACTCCCCCGGGTCGGCCGACCGCCACCCCCGCCAGTGGGCCCCGGCTTCCGGGGTTTGCCTTCTCGGAGTCTTCTAGATTATACAATTTTACCCGTTCGGTCTTTATCTCTATGTAATCATGACATGTGGGCCTCCTTTGGTTCTCTTTCCGATAACCCCCGCAGAAAATAGACAATCACCAAAACTCGTGGAATTCTCGTCGTGTAACCCCTATATCTAACGGTGAACTCATATTAGTCCTTTCTCTTGCTGCGTTGACGGTATAAAATTGATACTTAACGACCGTCAACAAACTCCCCCAAGCTTACCTTTTGCTCGTCCCCGAGCAAGGATAGACTCGTGATGGATCGGGAGTTGCTACAATACTTTCACTCCTCACAAGTACACATGCGTTCAAACAAGAACTCTCCTCCGGATTAGAGTGAACTATCCTGACTCAAAACTCACTCATATTACCTTTCACCATGGGGCTTGTAACCGTCACTTGGGTCTTGAGTAGTTGAAAGATAGAACGGTCAAGTCAAGCGCCATGTTTCTCGCTCTTTGATCAACTATTATCCCGGAGTTTTTTGCAAGGTTTTGAAATAAAACTCAGAGTTCCTTGTATGAACCTTTCAAGTCTCTCATTTGTGGTATTTCTGGATCCTCTCTAAGGCATGAGTAGTGTATGCCTTCTCTCTTCTCTCAGAATATGTGATATTTATGGAACTAAGGCATAGTGGAAAGTGCCTTCTCTCTCTCACCCTACTTTCTAATAGGCTTATGTGGAGCTCATAGGTGGGGAGACACTCAAACTCACTTGCATATATTGCATAGTTAAGACATGGATCCAATAGGAACTAAAATAATAATAAAGTCATATGTGCATGTGAATGAGGAAATGGAATGGATGAGATGATGATAGGATGATGGTGATAAGGAAATGATTACGAGGGGTACTCAACCGGTGAACATCTACTTCTACACTCGCTCCTTTGGGGATAACATGACTCCCTTTATTCGGAAACCTTGAAACTTTCTTGAATGGAAGGACTTGGCTACTCTTTCTTTTTCTTTCTTTTTTTTTCTTTCTCTTTTTTTTTTTTTTTTTTTTTTTTTAGAGCAACCAATCCTCTGAAAGCGAAACTTTAGCAACGGGGAGTGTATAACTTGAAATGATAATGACTAGAGCTTTTATGTAGGCAAATAGAACGGCGATGATTATGTCTAGATGTTCACTCCTAGAATAGGAGTAGAACCTTTTCTGGATGATGTGACATGAATGGCGTATGTATATGTGGATGGATGAATGGATGGATGCGTACTCCCAGTGTAGGAGCAGCATAAGTGCGTGTCTCTAAGGTAGAGATAGCACAATATGTGGGGAATGCGTACTCCCAGGATAGGAGCAGCATAGGTGCGTATCCCCAGGGTAGAGATAGCACGATATGTGGTGGATATGGATCTATATGTGGGTGGTACTTCGAGAAACGTAGTAGCACATAATGAATGTAGTATTTATAAAATGGGTGCGTGCTTCGAGGGACAGTAGCATAGATCAATGGATGGAGAGCACATAGTATTGACTTTATCTGCGTGACTAATTCCTTATGGGTCCACAAGCATAACCACACTCAATGCCTATAAAGTCTACACTCAAATCTACAATATGATCTATTTAAACAGATGGGTTTTCCTAATCTAGTAAGCATGAATGTATGGCTGTGGTAGGAATTTAAACTCTCATCATAAAGGAACTCATCATGCAGGAATTTAATATATTTTTTTTTAAGATAAACTCTCCAGAACTCTAGTATCTCTAGGAACAAGATGGACAGCAGCTCAAAACCTTCCCATATCATACCCGTCAACCACCTAGACTTAGATCAAGTGTTCGCTACCCACAAGTTTCAGGTTTAAAGCAAATCTCAAATCTAAACGGTTGTGTCCAAAACTCGGGAGAGTGCAAGGTTGAAAACTAGGTACTTGAAAGGAATTACTAGCGAGCAACTATTCATCATCTCCATGTAGAGTTTATTCTAGGGATCACTTTTAAAGACAGTTGCAAGAGCTCTCCAAAAATAGAAAAGATAAATAAGGAAATCTTTTTGGGTTTCTATGGTTATGCATCTTTTTTAGTTGTTTTAATCAAAGCACACTCTAATAAAGCATAAATAGATAAGTTGAAAACACTTAGCTTGGTACACGGGGATGCTTTCCCCCAAGCCGGATGTTGACATAGTCTCGCGATGTTGCCGACGAGGCACCGAAGACGTTCTAGTCCTCCGGGAGTGTCGTAGATAGTTGCTGTTGGAGACAAAGATTCAATTTTCGCGGGCAAGCACTCCGACGGGGGATTGGATGTCCTTCGCTTGTTAGCTCTTCTTGATCCTTGATGTTCTGTGAAGCTCAAATAGACAACAAAGCTTGTGGAACCGATTAAGCGTTAGTGATAAAACCTCTAGGCCTTGGTTGTCTAGAACTTTCTTAACTTAGACTTGTTCTAACAGGATCACAAGAATTATTTTTATCTTTTTATTATTTAAGGAATGCGAGACGGGGAAATAAATATGCTGAGAAATTATTTTTGTGCCACCACGGTGAATGACTATCCACATGGGGCTTGACGATTTTCGGATGCAAATGCACAACATCTTTATTTTCTTTTCAAATGCGGAGATAAAAGAGTAAAGATGCAACTAAGATGCAAGTAGGGAAATAAATATACTAAGGTAAAAAATATAATGCTGAAAAGTAATGCGATAAATACCAAGTTACCTCTTGGCGCGGCGTTCGGTGGTTTTAAGTCCTCCGAACAGGACTTGTCATGTTCGCTCATTTTTCAAGGGGCGCATTGGCCGGCGCCTCGATGACGTCGCCTCTTGTGTAGGAATTGATTCGATTTTGCTTTTACCTTCCACACCTTCTTTGTTGGAGAGGGTGACCTTGAGGAGGAAGCTTCTTGGACCACTTGTTTCTCTTCTCGTTGGTAGCACCTCTTCAGTTCTTCTATAATGTTCTTGTCTTCAGGGTACCGGTCTTCATATCTTGACACTTCTCCCTCATAGTTAGCCCATCCATCTCGTAGTGATGTTCTTCTTGTTACGCGACGGGTACGCTGCCTTCTCCTTGTTCATTCTTCTTGGGCTCTTCGGTGATTATATAATTATTGTTGAAGTAGCGGCGTACCTTCTCGGTGGGAAAGTGGAAATGGATCTCTCCCGTCCCGATATAGATGATAGCTCGGTGGTGTTCGAAATGGTCTTCCTAGGATGATTGGAGGATCGTAGTCATCTCCCATGTCAATGACTAGGAAGTCTGTAGGGACATAATGGTCATCTATCTGGATGAGGACATCCTTCACTTCTCCTTCGACGAAGCGGAATGTCTGGTCTGCCATCTGCAGCTGTGCATAGGTAGGCTCCAAAGGCATAGTGCCATATAGATACTCATAAGTTACCTTGGCCATAATGTTGACGCCCGATCCGGTGTCACAGACAGCTTTATTGAAAGAGCTTCTGTTGATGGAGCATTGAATGGTTGGGACACCTGGGTCATCCTTCTTGATCAGACGTGGGGACCTGAGTAAGTGGTCATGCTCCCTGTGGACTGCAGTGACCATCCTCACTGTCTCCGTCTTCTTGGTCTTCTTATCTTTGTTCTTGCTCTTCTTAGCTGGATTCTTCTTCTTCTCACTTGTTCGTTGATGAGGGTGTCTTGAACTGCAGCACTCGTTCTTGAAGAAGAAGGTTTCTCGCTTGCCCTTGATGTTGAAGATGATCTTGGCGGTGTTGGCATACATGATGGCTCCAGCGTGTTCAAGAATGGTCGTCCCAAAATGACAGGGACCTTTCATCACTGCCTGTATCCACTACCACGAAGTCTGCTGGAACATACGAGTTGCCTACTCGTTGTTGGTATTTTTTAAGTGCAACTAAAATAAGAAGAATTCCGCAAGCGCACAGAACATACCATTGTAGCATTTTACCGGGAGTAAACCAGGTATCGTTATTTATATTTTACCACAGGGAAGCAAGGGTTAAAGAATCGATAATTCACCATCATGTATCTACTAACTTAGTAAATCAACTAGACTAAAGTAGGGGTAAATGATATATATATGTAAGGTAATATAAATAATAAAGCACACACGAGAATTCTATGATAAATGAGTAGCTAGCTAGAGTGAGAGGACAACGGGAGAGATCAAGGTTCCTATATACTTCTCTATTACTCTGGTTCTATGATAATAGGGGATGGATAGATATAGCAATCATACAATAGCACTTCGGGACATCGGAGCACTAGCCACGGACATGGATGAGAAGGGGGCTAGGAAGGTCCGACTACGGTCCTACAAACACCAACCCGAACGAGGTGGAATACGACGGCCGTCAGGACTGTCACGATCCTGGGGCTACCACAACAATCCGTAGGATTGGGTGCAATCTCAGGTAACCTCTAGTCTAGACACCATGTCTACACTATCAATTACTACTCTAATTACTTAAGATAACTAGAGCACTCGATGCGAGCGAAGATCCCATACTAAAACATAACTACTATACTAACAATCACAAGATAGGCATAAAAGTAAATAGAGAAGATAAATATATTGAAGCATAAGTCTTACAAGAGTAGATACAAAGACATACCAAATCTCTGAAGACTTCTCCAGAACCGGAGCATAGCTCCGCTCTCCCTAACTCTCATCTAGATCTAATCTACTACATTGGAGTGTCTAGCTCTAATTCTCTAGAGAAGAGAAGTCATCCATTCAAGGGACGCCTCTACAACTCTGATCCCGCTGGGAGATAATGAATTAGGGTTTAAGGGATGCCTCCTCCAGGGGCCAGGGGCCCTGCTTATATAGCCCTCTAGGATGCACCACAGCCCTCGGATCAAACCGACCTAAACGGACGATTATTATTCATCCTCAAAGGCGGTGGAACAGGATCCGCGAGACTCGTTCGATTGGTCGAGATGACGGGTCGGCCGACCAAGGGTGGGAGTCGGCCGACCCTTGGCTGGGCCCAAATGGGCTCATATTTTGTGGGCTGATGGATCTCTTCGTTAGCTTCGATTCGCCGCGTGGATCACCTAAATCGGAGTTCGTATGAGGGAGATATGCCCGTTTTACTCCGGACAGCTCTTGGAGCACAATTGCAATCTTCCGGATGGCGTAACTTTGTCGTCGGACTCGATTTGGGTGAACCAAAACTCTATTTCATGTGTCTCGATGAGCTCTATGCAATGGTGCACTTTATTCCATCATTTGACATACTTCCATTTGATGATTCTGGTACTTTTCCAGTTTAGTCCCCGCAAACAGACATTTACCAAAACTCGTGGAATTCCATTAGTGTAAGCCCTATATCTAGAAGGTAATTATGTTTAGGTCCTTTTTCATGTCTAGTTGACGGTAAAAATTGGCACTTAACGACCGTCAACAACTCCCCCAAGCTTACCTTTTGCTCGTCCCCGAGCAAAGATGAACTCGAGTGTGGATCGGGAGTTGCTACAATGCTTTCACGCCTCAAAAGTACACATACGTTCAAACAAGAACTCTCCTCGAATTAGAGTGAACTATTCGACTCAAAACTTACTCATATTACCTTTCACCATGGGGCTTGTAACCGTCACTTGGGTCTTGAGCGGTTGAAAGACGAACGGTCTAGTCAAGCGCTATGTTTCTCGCTCATTGATCAACTATTATTCTCGGAGTTTTTGCAAGATTTTCAAATAAAAACTCGAGTTCCTTGTATGAACCTTTCAGATCTCTCATTTGTGGTATTTCGGATCCTCTCCAAGGCATGAGTAGTGTATGCCTTCTCTCTTCTCTCAAAATATGTGGTATTTGTGGAACTAAGGCATAGTGGAAAGTGCCTTCTCTCTCTCACCCTACTTTCTAATAGGCTTATGTGGAGCTCATAGGTGGGGAGACACTCAAACTCACTTGCATATATTGCACAGTTAAACCATGGATCCAATAGGAACTAAAATAATAATAAAGTCATATGTGCATGTGAATGAGGAAATGGGATGGATGATAAGATGATAATGATAAGGAAATGATTATGAGGGGTGATCACTTGGAGAACATCTACTTCTACACTTGCTCCTTTGGGGATAACATGACTCCCTTTATTCGAAAACCTTGAAACTTCTTGAAAGGAAGGACTTGGCTACTCTTTTCTTTTCTTTCTTTTCTCTCTTTTTTTTTCTTTTCTTTTTTTTTTTCTTTTTTTTTTCTTCTTCTTCTTTTTTTTTTTAGAGCAACCAATCCTCTGAAAACAAAACTTTAGCAACGGGGAGCGTATAACTTGAAATGATAATGACTGGAGCTTTTATGTAGGCAATTGGAACGACGATGATTATTTCTAGATGTTCACTCCCAGGATAGGATGGCCATGAATATTTTTGAGTGTTCATTCCCGGTGTAGGAGTAGAACATTTTCCGAATGGAACGAAATGAGTGGCATATATATATGGAAGAATGGATGGATGGATGGATGCGTACTCCCGGGATAGGAGCAAAGATAGGTGCGTATCTCCGTGGTAGAGACAGCACAATATGTGATGGATGTGGATCTATATGTGGGTGGTACTTCTAGGGACAGAAGTAGCACAGAATGAATGTAGTATTTATGAAATGGGTGCATGCTTCTGAGGACAGAAGTAGCATAGATCAACGGATGGAGAGCACATAGTATTGACTTTAACTGCATGACTGATTCCTTATGGGTCCACAGCATAACCACACTCAATGCCTATAAAGACTACACTCAAGCCTACAATATGATCTATATAAACAGATGGGTTTTCCTAATCTAGTAAGCATGAATATATGGCTGTGGTAGGAATTTAAACTCTCATCATAAAGGAACTCATCATGCAAGAATTTAATATTTTCACAGATAAATTCTCCAGAACTCTAGTATCTCTAGGAACAAGATGGACATGCAGCTCAAAACCTTCCCATATCATACCCGTCAACCACCTAGACTTAGATCAAGTGTTCGCTACCCACAAGTTTCGGGTTCGGAGCAAATCTCAAGTCTAAACAAGTTGTGTCCAAAACTCGGGAGAGTGCAAGGTTGAAAACTAGGTACTTGAAAGGAATTGCGGCGAGCAACTATTCATCATCTCCATGTAGAGTTTATTCTAGGGATCACTTTTAAGACAGAATACAAGAACTCTCCAAAAGTAGAAAAGAAATCTTTCCGGGTTTCTATAGTTATGCATCTTTTTTAGTTGTTTTAACAAAGCAAACTCTAACAAAGCATAGATAGATAAGTTGGAAACACTTAGCTTGGTACACGGGGATGCCCTCCCCCAAGCCGGATGTTGACATAGTCTCGTATTGTTGCCGACAGTGCGATGAAGACGTTCTAGTCCTCCGGAGTGTCATAGATAGTTGCTTTGGAGACGCATTTGAATGTTGCGGACAAAGACTCCGACAGGGAGACTGGACATCCTTTTGTCTGTTAGCTCTTCTCGATCCTTCTTGTTCTGTGAAGCTCAAATAGACAACAAAGCTTGTGGAACCGATTAAGCATTAGTGATAAAAACCTCTAAGCCTTGGCTATCTAGAACCGCCTTAACTCAAATGTCTTCTAACAGGATCACAAGAAATATTTTTATCTTTTTATAATAAGGGATGCAAACAGAGAAAATAGATATGCTGAAAAATTATTTTTATGCCACCACAGTGAATGATTATTAACATGGGGCTTAGTAGTTTTCTGGATGCAAAATGCAGAAATCTTTATTTTCTTTTTCTAATGCAGATGCAACAAAGCAAATATGCAACAAGAATTGATTATGCAAAAATTAAATATGCTAAAGTAAAGACTTATGCAATGCTGAAATGGGAAATATGAATAACTACCAAGTTACCTCCTTGGCGAAGGTTTGGTGTTTTAAGTCCTCCGAATAGGACTTCTTGTCATGTTCAATCCTTCGGTGCATCATTTGTTCTCAAAGGTAGAGACCTTGGGAACTACACCTCTTGAGATGGTAACTCGAGGAAGTTTTCACCCATATTATTTACTTGTCCAAAGTGGTCCGAAGTGAAGCTTTAATTGTGAAGTCGGCGATCTTGTTTTAGTGTGTATGTTGCAGGTTCGAACTTTCACCGGAGCGGCTTGTGATGAAGAGTGGATGCTTCTAGTGGTCCTTTCTAGACCTTGCGCTCCACTTATTGTTTCTTCTCTCGAGAGGATTAGTGGACAACACATACCCGAAGGAATATAATAACAGGGGTAGATTTGTCATAGAGCTAAGGTCATATTCTATGCTACAAAAAAGATTGGGTTGAAAATTTTAATTAGCATAGAACATCTACTCACCATTACTTCTTCTCTTAAGGATTTATTTTACTTTGTCTTAAGTTTGATTCGTGTGTATGACATCTATAGAAAACAACCAATCTTATAGAGAGGAAGTAATTGTGAGTAGGGATTGCAAACCAGTGTGCCAGAGCGACGAGGGCTTGAGAAGAGGAAGAGCATTGTTGGATCATTATTAGAGGAGTCGGCGGCCTTCCTCCCCCAAGCTTGTTGTTGCTCGTCACTGGAAGCCAAGTGTGTGTGTTGAATCATCCCTCGAAGTGTGTTGTAATAATTCCACGTCTTTAGACATTGTCTATCCTCTGTTCTTAAGTCTGTCGGAGAGGGCTCTTGATTCTAAGTCTGTTGAGCAAAGATCTCTCCTTAGCATTCTTCTTTTCGTTGGACTATCCAATCCAAGACAAATAGTTGCATGATCTTCTTTTGTCGACCATTCTTGATTTTTGCTGAGTCTTGGTTGACTAATTGATGTTCATTGGAGATGTAGACTCGAATTCTTCCTTGAAGGTTTTTTTTTCTTCTAGCGGCATGGCGAAGAGTTGCGCTAAATGATACGCCATCCGTCTTGATGATCAAGGAAGGAGCTTCTTTAGTAGTTGTATGCGTAGACTTCATCTCCAATGGCTTAGGGACATCATCTTGCAACCATGGTCATGGTCCTTCAAGGCTTGGTCGGTGGTCAACCCTTGATTGATGATTGGTTGACACAAGGATGCATGCTTATCATGCCATCCTTGTCCTTGCTGCCAATGTGCAAGATGGTGTCTTCACTCTTCGGGAACAATGAGAGCGAGGTCTTTAATTGGCTAAAATGAGATGTGTTGCACCCGCTCCTCATTGGCATCCTAGCTCGAGTTTTGGGCTCAATGCTATGATGTCTTCAAAGTTGCTCATAGCTTGTCGCCTTGATCCACTTCTTTGAGTGAGTTCAAGATGTTGATCCTTCTTGTGGAACTCTTGTCTTCTTCTTTGTTCCATCACCGAAGTGGCGACTATCTTGATGCCAATCCATGAACAGGCACATCATAATTTCTTTCTGCAAAATGTTAGTGGACACATACCCAAAGGATTGCAACAATTTCAAACTATGGGCTATTATCCACTATCTAAATGGTCATCATCTATGCTAATGGAAAGATGGATTTGAATCACTTTTAGCATAAAGTTTTCTAGCAACTTTTTTTTTTTATGGCACTTTAACATGGTTTAAGGCAAATGTAACTTGCAACAAAAGACAATGTGGATGAATGAGTTGTGTCTTTTGTGCGAAGTTGTTGGAATTCATCATATGCCTTGCTTCATCTCCAATGAGTGTTCATCCCTTGACTTAGCCAAATTGGATTTGAGAGTTCTCTCGCAAGGGTTAGTCTAGCAAAATAACCAATATCTACTAAAGCACAATTTTAGTTCAATAACCAAACTAGACTCCATGTCTAATTAGATTAAGGAGGACTACTTAACCTAAGCACCACGCTTACATTAAAAGCCCATTAGAAGTACTCAATTCCAAAGACTTCCAAACCAAAGTATACTATAGCAAACAGAGGTAGCATGAAAAGCACTATAGTGATTTACTCAAGAGGAGATGAAAGAGCATGATCATGGTGAGGATTTTTTTTTTCTTTTTAGATGCAAAACGTATGGATGAATGCAAGAATTTAAACATGCAATGAGTGAGCAAACATAAAAGAGTGGAGTGGATGCATGAATTCTTAAAAGTAAACATGTAGTGAGGTGCAAGAATTTTTAAAAAAGATAACTACTCATAATTTTAAAGTCCATGAGCAAGACTATCTCACCGTTCTTGATCATACTTACCATGACTCACATGATGAAATTTATGAGTGGTGCAACATCTATGTTCATCACTTATTGTGACGACGACATTTTCTCCAATCTGCACATGGTTAGAATAATATATATGTATACACAAACCCGTGAGATGGCAGGGTTCCGTTGATGTTGAATGTTGAGGGACCCCGGGTTCTTCAATGTCTTGTGGAAGCTTGTCGGAAGGTCGAAACGACATCTTTTGTCCCGTCTATTCCACAACTCAACAACAAGTGGTAATCCTACTAAAGCTAGTGATACACTAAATTAGCGTACATCAAGATCACTATCAAAAACTTAACACCGATTGCTTCCCGCAACGGCGCCAAAAATGCTTGTTGGTATTTTTTAAGTGCAACTAAAATAAGAAGAATTCCGCAAGCGCACAGAACATACCATTGTAGCATTTTACCGGGAGTAAACCAGGTATCGTTATTTATATTTTACCACAGGGAAGCAAGGGTTAAAGAATCTGATAATTCACCATCATGTATCTACTAACTTAGTAAATCAACTAGACTAAAGTAGGGGTAAATGATATATATATGTAAGGTAATATAAATAATAAAGCACACACGAGAATTCTATGATAAATGAGTAGCTAGCTAGAGTGAGAGGACAACGGGAGAGATCAAGGTTCCTATATACTTCTCTATTACTCTGGTTCTATGATAATAGGGGATGGATAGATATAGCAATCATACAATAGCACTTCGGGACATCGGAGCACTAGCCACGGACATGGATGAGAAGGGGGCTAGGAAGGTCCGACTACGGTCCTACAAACACCAACCCGAACGAGGTGGAATACGACGGCCGTCGGGGCTGTCACGATCCTGGGGCTACCACAACAATCCGTAGGATTGGGTGCAATCTCGTGTAACCTCTAGTCTAGACACCATGTCTACACTATCAATTACTACTCTAATTACTTAAGATAACTAGAGCACTCGATGCGAGCGAAGATCCCATACTAAAGCATAACTACTATACTAACAATCACAAGATAGGCATAAAAGTAAATAGAGAAGATAAATATATTGAAGCATAAGTCTTACAAGAGTAGATACAAAGACATACCAAATCTCTCAAGACTTCTCCGAACCGGAGCATAGCTCCGCTCTCCCTAACTCTCATCTAGATCTAATCTACTACATTGGAGTGTCTAGCTCTAATTCTCTAGAGAAGAGAAGTCATCCATTCAAGGGACGCCTCTACAACTCTGATCCCGCTGGGAGATAATGAATTAGGGTTTTAAGGGATGCCTCCACCAGGGGCCAGGGCCCTGCTTATATAGCCCTCTAGGATGCACCACAGCCCTCGGATCAAACCGACCTAAACGGACGATTATTATTCATCCTCAAAGGCGGTGGAACAGGGATCCGCGAGACTCGTTCTGATTGGTCGAGATGACGGGTCGGCCGACCAAGGGTGGGAGTCGGCCGACCCTTGGCTGGGCCCAAATGGGCTCATATTTTGTGGGCTGATGGATCTCTTCGTTAGCTTCGATTCGCCGCGTGGATCACCTAAATCGGAGTTCGTATGAGGGAGATATGCCCGTTTTACTCCGGACGGCTCTTGGAGCACAATTGCAATCTTCCGGATGGCGTAACTTTGTCGTCTCGGACTCGATTTGGGTGAACCAAAACTCTATTTCATGTGTCTCGATGAGCTCTATGCAATGGTGCACTTTATTCCATCATTTGACATACTTCCATTTGATGATTCTGGTACTTTTCCAGTTTAGTCCCCGCAAAAGACATTTACCAAAACTCGTGGAATTCCATTAGTGTAAGCCCTATATCTAGAAGGTAATTATGTTTAGGTCCTTTTTCATGTCTAGTTGACGGTAAAAATTGGCACTTAACGACCGTCAACACTCGTACACATATGTCTTCAAGTACTCCCAAAGGAACACGAAGTGACTGATCTGCAAGCTGTAAGCACATGGTTGTGTATGCTAAGGGGCATCTGAATAGCTTCTCATATATCACTCTTGGCATAATGTTGATGCTTGCGCCGAAGTCACAGATTGCCTCATTAAAGTTAATACTTCCAATGGAGATCGGAATGACCGGTCTCCCGGATCGCCCTTCTTGATTGGCGAGTTGAGTCAATCCATGACCCCTTCGATGGATCACTCCGGCTATCTTCTACATTGAATATATCAACAAGATTTGCGCCTCGAGCTCTTCGGGTTGTCCCGCGGTTACCTTGGCCGCTTGAGGGAGCAAGGTTAACAAGCCGTTGTACCCGCGACTCAAGTATCTTGTTGAAGCCGAGCGACTCTTGATGGCATTGGAAAAGCCATCCATTACTGTTGCCGAGTGTCTCTAGGACCTTGTCATTTGATGTCGGCTTCTTGGACAGATTGTCCATCATCTTGCCTTGGTTCAGCACTAGCTCTCTCAAAGGCGGCCGGTTGTAATTATTGTAGGAGGAGTCAAGTTACCTTGATAATTGCACGAATAATTGCACGAGTAGTTAGGCCTCTGCTGCTGATTCCAACCTTGATTCTGCGAGGACGGTAGTAATTATTGTTGTTGTTATTGAGGTAGTTCACGTCCTCCTTCAGCTCTGGCGGTTAGCACCCGTGTGCCCGATCTCTCCACACTCTTCACATGTCATGCGAGCATCATGTATATGCATGACTTCTTTCTTCTCTCGTGGCTCTCTCATCGAGCCTCTTCATTAGCAAATCCATTTTGGCGACGATGTCTACCTCCTTCGCTTGGTGCATTCCTCCTCCTCTCTTGCGGGTCTCGAGTTCTTTCTTCACTCCAACCTTGGTTGGATGCCATCTTCTCCACAAGAGGCGTGGCACGAGGAATAGTGAGTGATAAGAATGCACCTCCAGCGGCATCCATCGTCTCACGTGTGCTTTGTTGCGAGCCCATGGTAGAATGTCGCATGAGCAGCCAATTCTCCATGCCATGATGAGGACACTCGAGGATGTAATCTTGAAAGCGCTCCCAAGCTTCGGGACAGTCTCATCATGGTGTTGCTTTGAAAGCTTGATATCCTCCCGCGAAGAGCATTTGTCTTGCCCATTGGGAAGAACTTCGCCAAGAAATTGGTGGAACATAATGCCCACGTAGGATTCTTCTCCTTATTGGCGTAGAACCACCGCTTCGCTCTCCCCAAGAGTGAGAATGGGAAGAGGCGAAGTAGTATAGCATCTCCGGGGACGTCCTCGATAGTGAATGTGCTACAAATCTCCGAGGAAGTGTTGGAGATGAGCACTAGCATCTTCATGGGCCTTCCCACGAACCGCTTGCTTGCACCATGTTGATTAGCGCAGCTTGAGCTCAAAAGCTCCTTCGATGTCCGCAGCGGTCCAAGTCACGAAATGTTGTCCGTAGTTGAGCCGAGAACTCGCGGAGTGACTTGTTCGCCATGGCTTCAAACGCTGGTGTCAAGTCTCGTACGAAAGGTTGACTTTCGCCGACAAACTTCCAAGTTGAGTTGATGATGATGATGATTGATTGGTTTTCTTCAACTTGCTTCCGGCTTCCCGAATAAAGCTTCGGATTGTCAATATAATTATCGGGAAGAATTGTCTTTTTCATACATTACCCCGCATAAGATATAAGAATAGACGAAAAACAAGGGTAAGGCCGTATGAGTAGAGAATGGTGACATGCTCAATCTCATTATGTAGTGCAATGCTGCTCATTATCCATTGGCTTTCAACCTTCCCCGACAACGGCGCCAAAAATGCTTGTTGACATTTCTAACGCCACTCGGTGTTAGGTTGTCATCCCCAACATGGCGCCAAAAATGCTGGTACTAAATAATGCAACTTGCTACTAGAAATAAATATGGGATCCGCAAGCGCACGTATAATACCGATGTAGCATTTTAACCAGGAGTAATCCGGTATCGTTATTTATATTTTTACCACTTTGGGAAGGGAATGCACTGGATAATGAGTGATGAGCAATGCACATGCTGTAATGGAGAGCTTAACCTTGTCTCGTATCGATCATCTCATACGGGGTAAGTGTCACATAAAATATAGGAATGAATGATAAATGACATAAGATAAATGAGAGCAATTAGCCACATAAAATAATAGAAATAAGCCATCTCAACTTAGCACTCTAAGCTTATAACACTAGCATGGACTAGGATGATCTAGGGTATAATCCTATGTTATTCTAACTATAAGGTCAAAGCATACAACGATTAGTGCAAGAACATCTAGCAATCATGGCGGGAAAAGGTTACATCTATGCATAGTGATATTACCGAGAAGACAAGAGACATAGCAATGACTTCAATGTAATAGGTTGTTCTACTAAGACCTACCAACGGGGATGGAATACAAAGGACTCAACGGAACTTGTCACTTCCGCGATCTACCACACGACCCGGCCAATAGGGTGTAATCGCTTGAGATAAATACAATCTAGGCACCACGCCTACACAATATTTACCACTCACCCATCGATCTAATGAGCAAGTGCTATACGATCCTATGCATAAACACAATTCTAGTCCAACTATGCTAAACATATAATCAAAGTAAACTAAGAACAATATAATTGAGAACGTAATCAAATAGAGCAAAGTCAAGTCGATATAATAGAATAGAATAAAGTACTACTCATAGTATCACGAACAATGATGAATATTACAAGAATGTAGAGGGGAATTACCAAGAACTCCGACAGATCCGGACTCCAAGCTAGGCTTGATTCCCTCTAGATCTATTCCTATGTAGCTATGCTACTAAACTATGGAGCTCTAATTGAGATGGTGGCTCGGCTTCTCTCGAATTCGATGAGAGAATGAACTCTTGAATGAACTAGGAATTAATTAGGGTTTCACCCCGGGGGCCGGGGTTCGAATATATAGCCCCCTAGGATTAACCACAGCCCTCGGATCAAACCGACCTAAATGGACGATAATTATTCATCCTCAAAGGCGGTGGAGGCGGGATCCACGAGACTCCACCGATTGGTGGAGGTGGGGGAGTCGGCCGACTCCCCACAGGTCGGCCGACCGCCACCCCGCCCGGGTGGGCCCCCGGCTTCCGGGGTTTGCCTTAAGTCTTCTAGATTATACAATTTTACCCGTTCGGTCTTTATCTCTATGTAATCATGACATGTGGGCCTCCTTTGGTTCTCTTTCCGATAACCCCCGCGAAATAGACAATCACCAAAACTCGTGGAATTCATCGTGTAACCCCTATATCTAACAGGTGAACTCATATTAGTCCTTTCTCTTGCTGCGTTGACGGTATAAAATTGATACTTAACGACCGTCAACAACACCGCCAGATGTGTGCAGGCCATGGTCAGCACCGAATGAGCTTTAGTGGAAAAGAGAAAATAAAGGGATCTGGCGATCCTATATTTGGCTGTGGTTTGCATCCTAGCGCATGCGAAGTAGCAACAAGTATAATATATAATAATAATAATCAAGTTTAACACATTCCCAATCCCACACACACATCCATCCACCATCCCATCCATCCCATCCACACATCACCACACCTCACACACCACACCCCACCACGCTTCACGTGGCCTAAGCAAGACGACTCCCTCTCGTCGGGCCTCAACGACCCGCAGCCTCCCGGCTCACGGTCGGATGTAACATACCCATATCCCAAGAAAGGCGGAAGACTCCTCTCCTAGTCAAGCAAGCATCACACGGGATCGGTCCATAGCCGACGAGTCGCTATGTATCGATCGATCAACCATACACTCGCAGAGGTTTCACTATTCCACAAGATAGCCATCATCGATGCGCGCACATCTAGGCGGATATCGATCGCCATAAGCCTAGAGCGAATACCATCCCGCCACTCGACCCCGGCCGCCGAGACTGTGAGACATAGTACCGGGCCTCGGGGTCACTATGTTGGTTAAGGAGGGTGTGAGCACTCTCGGCCCGTACCTCCCGACACATCCGCTTACTCCAGAAGAATGGCATTCGTTCTACCAAATGGTTAGACCGTCTCCCTTCCCATTAGAGAGCGAGTGGAAAGTAAGCGTCCAATGATCCGGTCACTAGCCCTCAAGTCCTTAGGTATTGGCCGGGCAAATGATGTCTCCCCCGTATGGGCTAATCTTTACCGTGCTTTGCCACGGCACCCCTTTCCAAGGCTCCACCCCAAGGAGCTCACACCAAGGACACCTCAATCCAAACCGAGTTACCCGCCACGGGTACTCACAAAGCGGGGATACCCGGCCGTATCCCCTCGGCAAGACTCGCTCGAAGCTCGTCGTAATCCCCGTCCCGGCCGACTCAACCCTCACCACACACCCAAGACTCACGCAGACACCGCTCATCACCATAACCACAAGTCCGGCATCCCAAGCCAAACCATTCCCGGGGTTCACCACCCGCACCACATATACAATGCGAAGTGGAGTTATAATAAGTATGGTGATAATAAATGCAAGCACGCGAAGGGCGGTAATATATAAGTGCGAGCGCAAGGCCGGTAACATGGTAAAAGGGCTTGAACAAGGTAAATATAGCTCGGGCAATATCATGCATCATATACTAGCAAAGGAATAAATATAAAGCGCTAGCGATTCTAAACATGCAATGTCTAATAGGATTCTCTAAAATAAAAGGTGCTGCCATGACACCTGCGATGTCGAGGAAGTAGTGGTACGAATCCGACAGTAGGGGTACAAGTCCGTCTGTAGTGGTACAAGTCCTCCTCCGTAGTCGTTCAGCAGGTTCACCCCCTCGAGTTCGTAATCTCCATCCTCATATCGTTCCTCGCCCGAATCGACTCTGAAACCGAAACGTAATAGTCGCGTTAGCGACTCCTATAGAAGCCACAAAGAAGCATATCAAATATAGAAGAACCAAATGCACTCAAACATAGTCCCATCGCGTTGGGCTCAATTTTAGATGAATTTACATATAAAGATCACATTTTTCGGAGTTCGTATGAATAAGTTATGAATTTCCGAAGTTTAAACCATATTCTGAAAAAGATAAATAGCCGAATTATATAAGGCCGACACGTGTCAGCACCTGAGTAGGCCACGTGGCACGCTGACATGGCGCTGACACACGGGACCAGTATGACGTCAGCATGACGGCATGATGACGTCACAGTTGACCGGTCAACCCTAAATGGGCCGCTAATGGGCCAGATGGGCTCGACATGGGCTGGATTTGGGCCGGGCCGAGCCCGACACGTGGCGCTCTACGGTGTCGCCACGTCATCTATTTGGATCTGCAACGGGCTGGTCTACGGTTCCATCTTCTCTGTCTGGTTCACGGTGGACCGAATGTGACTGGTCCATGGACCACAATAGGGTCCACGACGGACCAAGTCCACATCCTGTCGTCCCCACTCGGTCCACGGAAAACAGGGTCTACGGCACAGAGCATTCGGTGGGGGTCCGGGTTCACCAGTCGGGTGCATGGTGGACCAGAGCTAGGAGGTCCAATGTCATCCTCTTGGTCTACAAGGACCATGTCCATTTCTTCCGTGCCGAAGATCTTTCCCAATCCTCTTCTTCTTCCTTTGTCCCGTGCGCGGCGACGGCATGGCCGGCGGTGGCACGGCCGCGCGTCTGGGCACTGAGGTGGGGCTCTGCCGTCGCCGGCGAGCGCAGAGGCTCTGCGGCAGCGCGGTGAGTGCGGCAGGTCCGTTTCCTGGGGTTGCGGCGTCTCCTGCGCGCCGGCCACAGCAGCAGCGGCGTTGCTACGAAGGCGGCCGGCAGCGAGGTAAAAAGGTGGCCAATTGGCCCGGTTCAAGGCTCGTGCGTGCGATTGGGCACGCGCGCCGGCCAGTGGCCATACGAGCGGCATGCAATTCCCACAGCGGCGCTTTCTTCCCCGCGGCAAAGGCACGCAGTGGCGTCGGCGGCGTGGCGGCGCACAGCGTCGAGGCGAGCACTTACGGCTCCATCTTCACCACGCGGCGGCGCTGCGGCGTGCAGCAGCCCGCGGCCTCACTTCGACGGCGCGACCTCGACGATCGAGGGGGCCGGAGCGGGGCCGGCGCAAGTGCTCCACGGTGGCGCCCATGGCGTCCCGTGCGGACATGGCCGTCGGTGGGGAAGGTCTCCCCGCGGCTGCCTTCCCCCGATGGAGTGCGCATGGGATGCGCCCCACCATGGAGGTCGGGAAGCCGGGGTCCAAGCGTCCAGAGGGGCTCTAGTTCGTCGGCGAACGGCGGCGCACCGCGGCTTGGCATGGCCACGGCGCGGCGGACATGGAGGGCAAGTCCACGGCGTGTGGTGGCGCCGGATTCCAGTGGCTTGGGTCAGGCGCGTGCTTGTGTGTGCGTGTGTCCAGAGGTCGGGCGTGGCCATAGCCTACGCGCTCGGGTTTGAGCGCCATGGCTAGGAAAAGCAAGGCCGAGGTTGGTCGAGAAGCCATGGTGACTCACCTGCGCGGCGCGGACGGGCAGGCTTGGTGCGGCTCAAGGAGCGTGATGAAGAGATGGTGAGGTAGTGGAGGTAGTCGGGGCGAGCTCGCGGTACTCCTCGTCCCTCCCAGGTCCGGCTCCCTCCCTTCTTCACCGGCGAGCTCCACCTTCACCCGGCGGCGGTTTTCCTCTTTTCCCCGCCTCCCCCTTCTCCTTTCACCCCCCCAATTCCTCCTCTCCTCTCCGTCGTCTCGGTGGTGTGGTTGGTTGCCACAAGGTGGCGGCGCAGGGGTGGAGATGGTTAGGGCTTCGGTGCTCCAAGCTTGGACTTTTATAGCCGGCGGCGTCCATGGTTGGGGAGCGGACGGCGATCACGGTGCCGAGGCGATCATGCGGCTGCTAGGCGCTCCAGGGGTCGCTGTCGAGCTTCGGTGGGCTCCAGTCGTCAGCGAGAGCAGCCGATTTGGCTTCGCGGCCAAGAAAGGCGGGGAACAGCGGCATGTCCTCGCCATGGTGTGTCAGGGCTCGAGTGCGCGCGCGCGCGATGGTCATGCAATTCGCGTGACCCTGTCGGCTCTTGGTCGGTCCAGGTGGCAGCTATCGGGCGGTTCTCCAAGGCGGTTTGCGCAGGCAACGGTGGGGATGGAAGATTCCACCCCGCCCACGGCCGTTGCGCGGTTCGGCCGAAAGGGGAAAAGCATGGGAGCAGGTGGAGGTTATGACGTCCGGACCCCAGTAGTCAGCGGCCGCGGGCGTTCCCGTCGCGTAGCGGGGACGGGTGGACCGCAGCGCTGTGTTGGGCCGGCTTCGTGGGCTGGTTCGGCTAGTAGGAGAAATGGAGGCAGGCCAGCTCGGTGGAAAGAAGGAAGAGGCGTCCAGCGGGCCGAGTTGGGCTGTCTTTAGCCGAAATGGAAGAGGAGGAATAGAGAGGTCGCGGGCCGGTGGGGTGGCTTCGTGGGCTTTGGTCTCGCTTGCCGACGTGGGCCGGGTCTCATGCGGGATAGGCCTAGGAAGGCCAGTTGGTTTGCTGGTTGGGCCAAAATGGACTTGGTCATTTCCATCCTTTTTCTTTTCCTTTTTATTTTCTACTCTTGGCTAAATAATAATGTGTATATAGGTATTATGATTTGCATCAACTGGAGCAATATTTCAAGGTGATCATAGATGGTCATAGGCTTGTTGGGATATTAATCCCATAGTATTATCATCTATTTATTGCATAAATAAATAGATGTTGGGTTGTTGATTTATTAATCAATACAAGAATCCAATAAAATCCAAATCATACATGTTGTATATCATCTTAACGGATCTAGCATGATCCAAACATAACTATCATACTTGTGACAAGATGGTGTAACACTTGGGCTATAAAAGTGTGGTACCTAGATGGGTGATCTGCATTGAGGTGCAAGGCTAGGTTTAGACCAATATGAGGCCAAGGGTAGGTTCCTAGTGACACCTCATCCCTCTCGGCTTAGCACTAGGTACTCTATCCAGGTTAGGTTATGGGTGGACATCTAAGTAGTTATACCTCGGTTTAACTGCTAGGCTTACTCCTTATAGCACTATGGCGACTTGAGGGTCCACTAGGCGATAAGCATAGGGCTAGGGCATCTCTCTCTAAGTTGGCATAGTTAGTAGGTTGCCCCACTAGGGTGGTCTGGTGGGGTTCACCCATAAGAGTGGTGAGGTAGCTAGTCGAGCTAAGGTAGGTAGCTCCTATTATCGAGGTATGTGGTTTAGGCAACTACCTCTCAAGGATAGAGGTATTTTCCTGGGTTGGTGTGGGTTGGTCTACTAGGGTAGTTAGGTAGCTATATGTGTAGGTGGTTTTCTAGTACCACGACACTGAGTATCAACATTCTCACGTGGAGAGGTGTTACCACGGTTGACATGATATCACTAGTCTTTGTCTAGCTAGGGTCGGGTAGATAGTCACTTGGAGTGGATAGGTTCTATTATCATGGCCTAGGGTTCGGGATCAATACTCCTCTATGTGGAGTCATGGGCATAGGTCGAGTCACTAAGTCACGGTTTGGGGTGGTAACACTAACCACTAGTTAGCTCTAGTTAGGCGGTGGTTGGTCGTAGGATTTATACTACGGGCGGTGTACATGTATAAACATTACACCATGGTGACATTGCTACTAATTCTAGCATAGGATCATTAGGGTCTAGGTTCATGGCCTAGGGGCTATCACTAGGGCATACCATGATGAATGGTTGGTCAAGGGTTCTCATTAGTAGGTATGGTAGGTTTATCTAAGGTCCTACTCACATGTGGCTTAAGGATTACAATAAGACACATGTGATGTGGTTGCATAACAATGCTTAACAACTAACATAGATACTTCATATGCAAACTAACAGGGTTTCTTACATGCCAAGCAACAAACATGGGTTTATTTAGAAAAAAATTTTGTAGTTCGGATTTTTGGGATGTTACAACGATGATGGAGGCGTGGCGACTATGCACGCGAGGAGAGCAAGACGAGGGGAGAGAGACTGGGAGGAGAGAGTGGGGGTGGGAGGATGGGTGTGGGATGGGGCCATCCGACGCACGCGGTGGGCGGTCCAACAGACGCCTGCCACCCGTCCGACACATATCGGACGATCGAGCCCAAGCATTATTGTTTTTTAAAGAGAATGATGCATCTTCTTCTTATGCCATAGGGTGGATTTCCTTTAGAAAATAGAATATATTAATAGTCTTGCCTATCGACCAATATATACGGTTGTGCCTTATTAGAATTACATGATAAAAATAGAGAGCCACCAACAACTCCGACCTCCACACTGCACAGCCAAACCCTGAGCATAAGTCAAGATCCAGGCGCATACACCGTAGGATGGTGTTTAGATAGACGGTGCGTAACTGCGTATAGATGTCACAAAGTTATGTTGTGTCACCGAATCTGAGTCCCTTTCGATTTCGACACCAGCTATAGCTGGTCTCCACCACACTCCACAATTCTTGCTGCACTGTCTATTGTTGCATAGTCATCACATCCCTTAGTCTTTACTGAATCGTACACACTATCAGAGCAAGTTGAATAAGAGGGTGTAAACTGACTACATGCTGAGAGGGAAAGAGATATAGAAGAGGAGAAAGAGAAGAACTGTACAGCCGGCTCAGCCACAAATACCAAAGAAATTTCTGAGAGAGACAATTGGACCATGTATTAATTGTGAAGAGCCAACTATTAAATTGGTCAGTTGGGAGAAGTTTACAAGGAACTTTACAGTCGACAACGGGCTGTAGTTGTTTAGCTTTGATCTCAGGAGTACATCAATCATTCGTGACTCTGACCTGCCATAACAACTTAATTAGTTGGGGCCGCCATGGCTTATCATACACACGATTAGGTGTACATCAATCACTTGTCACTCTGAGCTACCACTAATAGCTCAATTAATTAGGGTTGCCTTGGCTAATCATACACACTATTAGGGGTACATCAATCATTCGTCACTCTAAATTTTCACTAATAGCTTAATTTATTGGGAACCCATTGGCTAATCATACACACCGTCAGGAGTATATCAATCATTTATCACTCTGAGCTATCAGGCTGCCTTGGCTAATCATACACACGATTAGGTGTACATCAATCATTTGCCACTCTGAGCTACCACTAGTAGCTCAATTAATTGGGGCTGCCTTGGCTAATCATACACACACTATTAGGGGTACATCAATCATTCGTCACTCTAAACTTTCACTAATAGCTTAAAATATTTGGGACGCATTGGCTAATCATACACACCGTCAGGAGTATATCAATCATTTATCACGCTGCCTTGGCTAATCGTACACATTATTTAGAAGTACATCAATCATTCGTCACTCTGAGCTGTCACTAACACCTTAATTGATCCGCCGTGGCTAATCATACACACTATTAGAAGTACATCAATCATTCATCACTCTGAGCTGCCACCAACAGCTCAATTAATTGGGGTCGTTATGGCTAATCCTACACTAATAATACAGTCGCTTTGCTGGTTGTAAGGTTATTTGCAGTTTCCTTTGAAAAAAGGTTATTTGAAGCCTTCTTTTCACCCAACTTATACAATAGTTAACTCTTCACGGTTAATGCATAACCCACTTGTATCTTTCACATAGTTTCTTGGTTCTGGTGTACAAGTCAGCTATAAGCTTATAACCCACTTCTCTTCTCTCTACTTGTTTTTTCCTCCACCTTAGCATTTGACGAGCTTACTTCCCCTTAGAGAATGTTAATAATAGACCCAAGTGTTTGGCTATAGGTCAAGTAATAGAAACTAAGTCATACAATAGTTATCTCATATTTGTCTATAAAATTTTATTATTATTATTATTATTATTATTATTATTATTATTATTATTATTATTATTATTATTATTATTATTATTATTATTATTATTATTATTATTATTATTATTATTATTATTATTATTATTATTATTATTATTATTATTATTATTATTATTATTATATGTTGCATCATGTATTATTTTCTCTTTCTTGCTTCTAACATATATCTTTATTTGGGCCTTCAAGCCGCTATGTTTCCATGCGTAGCTTAGTGCTAGAATAAGATCCAAGCTTTGTTTTCTCTCCTCTCTTCTCTCCTAAACATGTCCAAAAATACTGACTTAGCTATAAGCCCATTATTGTGTCTACTCTTGTTATACTTGCCCTTATAGAAGTACATCAATCATTTGTCACTCTGAGGGCAGTCCCAATTGAAAATTAATTGTAGTTTCTATCTTCATTAAATGACTAGCCACATAAGCAAATTGCAGACTTGACAATATAGTTAATGAAGACAGAGAGAAAAACATAAAGAAACCGCGTCTTCATCACGAAACGACGTTGGCTCTAGCACCAATGTACGTAGAAACAGTGATTTCACCATTGGGATGAAACGACCCGAGTCTATCGCCATTGATGCCCGCCTAGCCTGCGCCGCGCACTCGTCGGCTGCCGCGCGCGCGCGTCCACGCCGCCGCTGCGCTCGATCGTTCGGCATCTCCACTGGACGCGCGCTCGCCGGCCGTCGCATCCGATTGCTCGCGCCACCGTGGCTGCTCCAGCGGGCTACGCTGTTTGTATCGCCCCGCTCACACTGCGGCTGCTGCGGCTGCTCGCGCTGCATCGTTCGTGCTGCGCTGTTGTGTCTGCTCGCGTGGGCCTCGCTCGCTGCGCCGGCTCTGCCCACCCCGCTCGCGCTCTGTCGCCGCGGCTGCTCCAGCGTGCCGCGCCGTTGGCGCTGCCAAGGCTGCTCTCGCGGACCGAGCCCCGCTATTGCGCCGCCCCAATCACGCTCTGGCCGGCCGCATCGGACCCGCCACAACCAGCTCGAGACGTGCCACCGCGGCTGCTCGCGCAGGCCTTTCTCGCCGCGCCGGCTTCGTCCTCCTCGCTCGTGCCGTGTTACCGCGACTGCTCGCGTTGAGAGCGCCGCCCCGCTCGCGTTGTGTCATCTTGCGCTGGCCGTGCCCACCCCACTCGGCCAGCACCAGGCTCTTGGCATCCGCTCGTCGTTGGTCGCCCGTCGCCCTGGTGGCCTCCTCTAGCGAGTGGCTGTGCTTGGTCATCGGGAGGAACAGAGGATGAGGGAAAAAATTACATAATTTCTAATCATCTTTTAAAGATTTTTTAGGTTGCTATCTTTCACTTTTTAAACCTCATATAAATGGGTTGTGTTTTTTATAGCCCACGCTGCGTATGCATGCGTCCTCTCCTTCGACACACACAGCCGCACATCGAGTCGCAAGCAAGCAAGCAAACCAGCCCCACAGCTAGCCGCATGCATGCGTCCGCATGTGTATTTTTTTCCTTTTTATGTTTCATTTTTTATATTTCATGTATTTGCTATATTGTTTTAATTTTTATTTTTTAAATTTTTCTCAGTTCATTTCTCTCTTCAGTTTCTGTTGTCGTAAAGTTTTTTTTTTTTATTTTTTATGTTCTATCATGTTTTTAAGAATAATTGATCTTGATAATAAAAAAATATTTGTAAATAAAATTTTATCTAAATATATCTATATGAGATCTTGTTTTGAAGGATTTATTATAACGAGTTTAATGGTGTAATCGGAATTTAGTTTGAATATTTAGTTTGTTAGTTACAACTTTTTTTAGTTCATGAAAAAGTGGAAGATAGCTAATAAGAAAAATCTCCTAAAGATGTGTAGTCGTATAAATTTACCTTCATTGTGGGCTATAGTTTCTATATTTAGGGTCTGTTTAGTTCCACAAGACTAAAACTAAAGTGGACTAAAATATTTTAGTCCATTTTAGTTCATCTTGAGTGACTAGAGTGCATGCATACAACTAAAGTGTTTTAGTCACATTTTATTTCTTGTGTTTGACTCTTTAGTACTAAAGTTCAGTCCATTTTAGTTTTAGTCCTAGAAACTAAATAGCTTCTTACACTAGTAGAGAACGGACTTTCGTACCTCAGCATTACTCACTACAAAAATTCTGGGGTTCTAAGACAAAACGCAATCGTCACGTAAAGCACGCTATTTGTCATAAAAAGTCTTTTGCGACAAAATTCTGGCGTCACGCCGATCGTCACCTATCGAGGGTCGCTAAAAGTACCTCGTGATGAAAACATGTTATTCGTCACAAAATGTGTGGACCTTTTGTGACGATAATATTCTGTCGTCACGCATTACAGGATTTAGTGACGCGTTTCACCGTCATATAAAGCCTGGTCAACGTGTCATGAAATGTTGTACATGTCACATCCTAGTCTCCGGTCACCATTTAATATGTACATTTTGTGACGCCAAAATTTTCGTCACATTTCGTGTGTATTTGGTGACGGCTTCCCGTGTCACATATAGTTAATGAGAGCGTCACGTATTATAATTATGCCGTCACTGGAAACGTCTGTCGCTCTGCTCTGTACACTTTATGTGACGATATTGCCTCATCATATATAATTTGTTACAATATGTGACGAGTTTTGTACATAACAGTCCCAGGCCATTTGAGACGACCATTTCATTCAATGACAATATCACACGAGATATGATCCGAGTAATATCATCACGCTTATACAACATACATCCATCGTCCACATTCACTCATATCTTTGGAACCACCATAAGTTCAAACACATCACACAACCATGAAGGTTCCATCACAGGTTCAAATCCATCATACATGTGCAAACATAAAACAGATGCAAATAAGTTCTACCATAGGTCTCACAACACGGTGCACGAAAATAGGGACAAGTTGGTGTTCGGCAAAGAGTTCAGGCGAGGCAAAGCCATCATCAACACAAACTGAATGAGCACCTACCTCATTCTTTACGAAGTTTGAGCACGGCTCGCAGCGATTGATTACATTCTTCAAACTTGGAATTCATCCCCTTCACTTCCTCTTGTGTCCGGCGTAGCAAAATTTGGTTCTCTTCTAGTGCTTCCTGCTGAGCTTGAAGTTGTATTTGTAGCTCCTCCTGCTTTCTTCCCGCTTCCTCTCTTTCTTCTTGTAGTTTTGCCTCAAACCGAGCTTGGAGGCGGATCTCGTGGGCGATGTGGACGACGCAGGTCTTGGTCACCGCAACACCCAAGTTTGGAAGGAAGGTGGACGTACGGCTGATCGGCTAAGACTGTCGGCAACAATTTTGGAGGGTGACTTCCGTTCTTCTCCTTCTTCTAGGTCTTTCTCCTTCTCTCGCAACCATATTTTCCTACATAGAATGAATGCACTTAGTAACAAGGCCATACATCATTGTCCAATAAGTAATCTCATTAATTATTTATAGGTAAATTATCCAATGAGTGTGTAACTTACATATATCTCATCTGCAAGAGGATCACGACCGGTTTTTGGACCAAGTCATACACTCCCCAAAGAATTCAACGGATCTGGTTCCATGTTGTTATACTTAGGCCTCTACGGTTTGTAAAAAAACTAGGATTACAATGATATCTATCAAGCTAAAAAGAGGGTTGGACAAGCTTGGGATATAAGTTGAGCCATAGTTTTTTTGCAAGTCAACAAAGCAAGCTTCCGAGAAAATTTTATCCTAAACAAAACATAGATATGAATTTGATTCCTAGTTTGACATAGACATATTTTTTCCAAGGCAACAAAGGCAAGATGATAACAACCAGATGGCAACTAATTAGTACTATGATTTGTCAATGAACATGTATTTGATTCCCAATTGGTCAACGACATGAACAAAAATGTGCATTAATGCAACCTGACATAGATCATAAAACCAACACGAGATATGATGCATCACCGCATCGGCAAGCCTTCATTCTAGCTACATGTTCGTACCGAGACGAACCGATGAGCAATATCGGACCTAGATCCTGTTTTTGGGTGAAGCTTCACATTGGCATGGTTCATTTTGTTCTTTTCAAATCTTTCCCGCACCACAAATGCAAATATTAGATTCCATTGACTGTCCGTTTCCATTGAATATTAAGAAAAGACAAGAGTGCAGCAATGGACCTGATTTTTCTCATCACACCGATACTCAACCGTTTGGTCCACTCATGTTTCTTCATTTTTGGTGGAGGTTCCATAGCCAGCAATCTGCTCCTTTGTCTTTGATTCGTCAAAGTACTTCTTTTTTAGGTGATACCTCTGTTTGCCTTATACCCTTCTTAACGATATCGGTGCATGCTTTCTTGCTTGGTCCTTCGTTGTTAACATCCACCTCCAACCTTGACTAACGCAGCCACGAAATGAAACATTAGACACAAGTTCTAGTAGGTAGTAATGTATTGGATGGTAATCTTTGGAACACCGTAATAAATTACTCACCGCCACAAAGACTTAGCACTTGCCCTACTTTCATTTTCCCCTGGTCATTATCATAATCTTTCCAGGACTTGTAGATGGGCTGGCCATCTCTAAGTGCAACACCACATTCAGATGCTAGCTTCGCGGCCTGAAGTGGGATGTCAGGTCTTTTTTTTCCCTTCAGCCACCTCGATGGCAATCTTCTTTCCTCTATTAATGTACTTCTCTAGGCCATAACCCATGGTGCGGCCTCGTTTTTTCTTTTCCACTACATTCGACAATAATAACATAGATGTGTTCATATATCAGTAGCAATTGTAGGTATTGTATGTAGGAATTAATGATTCAAATGCCAAAGTGTTTACCTACAGTTGACTGATCGGCTGGTTCTCCTTCAGTTGTATGCCCCTCTGAAGTAGCAGCATCCAGTTGCTCAACCGACCCAATTGGGTCATTGCTGTGCCTAGAGCTTTGTACACCTAGTGAGTTCTCAGTAGGAACTAGAGGGCTAACACTGTTTGTGGGTGTAGGTTCCTGAGAGGGCCTGGTAAGGGTAGGCGATGTGGAAGAACCAGGAAGGGACGTGGATGCACTGAGCCTAGTAAATCTACCAGGGCCTGGTGAAGAGTTGGCTGCACGGGCAGTGTTTACATTGGGGATACTAGTCTCAGCACTTGTAGTATCTGTGGTGTTGGTTGCACTTGCATTGGCATGTTTGTTAAGGCTGGCTGTCAAATTCTTCTTAGGTCCCACGGGTACCCTTGGCCTAGGTGGCGGACGACCTGCATTAGGGTTTGCACCAGGGGAAAGCATGGCTGCAGTCTTCCTAGTGAGTCTAGGTGTGTGTGGTGGCTGCTGGTTGACAGCCGCCTTCTGCTTCTTCAGTGGACGAGTTCCTGGAACCATCTTGGGTACCTAACAATGAAAACATGCATACATTAGTAGTTAAGAACTTAAGAATAAGAACATTAGAATAAAAAACTAATTGACCAAGTACTCAAAAACATTGTTGGGTGGCCTATGAATACAGCTCACCTCAAGATTGACCTCATTGATAAGGTCACCATCATCATCACTGTCAGTATGGTTATCATTTTCAGAGGTAGGATCATAATCATTGTCAGAATCTGATTTGTCAAACTCTACGTTGTTCCCTTTGCCCTTTTTCCCCTTTAGAGTAAGCATCCCTAACATCCTGTGCTAGCACGGCAATACCCAGAGACTTAAAAATATCCTGGATCCCCTTTACTCTCTTGTCCCTGTCCAGCTCATACTGTGGTTTTTTCATTTCTTCTTATACTTTATTACGATGGAAGGAAGAGAGTGCAGAAACTGGAATCAGTTTTTGTGAAAAAAAGTAAATGGAAGTCATGTACCCAAGCACAATGTTCAGCATGCACAAAACAGGCATAACAACCAGTCAAATGCAGACAATGTAAATTGGACACATCACAGCCCAGAAAAAAAGTAAATTAGCACATAGAGTTGTCCTCTATATGCACAATATGCCACAACATTATGTTCAGCATCTAGAAACATACTGTTCAGCACATAGAGTTGTCCTCTATATGCACAATTTACCCAAGCACAATGTTCAGCATCTAGAAATCATTTACCCAATACTGGACAATGCAATACCCTGAGCAAACACTTAACTGGATGACCTTTCTCAAGCAGAACATGACAACAGCCTGAGCTACAACATATTCTCAGAAATCATCTACTGTAACATATTTACAACCCATTAGACAAGCCTAGAAGAGGAATGGAGAGAAGTGGAAGATGGGGACGGTTGACGGTGGTACTGGTACCTTCTTGGCTCGCACCGGGAGGAGGATGCCGCCTGCGGTCCGGAGGAGACATGATGGAGGGCTACGGCCCCCGGAGGTGTCTTGGCGGAGGGATTGGGGTTGGGAGAGGGCAGCTAGGTGGCGCTACACTGTGGTGGATTAGGGTTAGGGGGAGGGCAGCATAGCAGTAGTTTTAGAGGCCATGGCGCTGGGGGAGACTGCGAGGCAGTGCGGCGGTGACGGGGCTTGGTGGACGGCGCGACTATGGTGGGCTTCGTTGGAGGGCGGCGCGGTGGGCGGGCCTAGGTGGAGGGTGGAACGGCGGTGGAGGCCATGGTAGGGAAGGCGCCGCGGTGGCGACGGGGCTTGGTGGTGGGGATTCGGTGTAGGGCGGCGCTGTGGGGGGCCTAAGTGGAGGGCGGAACGGCGGTGGAGGCCATGGCGGAGAAGGCGGCGCTCGGCGGCGACATTGGCTTGGTGGTGGGGGTTCGGTGTAGGGCAGCGCTGTGGGGGGCCTAAGTGGAGAGCGGAACGGCGGTGGAGGCCATGGCGGAGAAGGCGGCGTGGCGTAGGTGGTGCGGCGGTGGTGCGGGATGGGTGGTGGCGGCGGAGAGGATAAGGTTTGAGCGGGGGGATTGGGCCGAGCGGGGGGATAGGGCGGAGCTGCTGGGCGGGATGGGTGGTATGGCCCACATGTCGGTGAATGAATCTGCCCGGGAAAGAGGGAGGCGTTGCTGGGAAAATTTGGCCTGGCGCGTGGGCCTGCAATGGCAGTGACCCATTGAGTACAATTACGATTTAATAGCAAATTTTAGGTGAACAAATGATTGAAAATGGAAAACGTAAGAAACAAAGTTATGTAATTTAACAAGATGAGTAATGTTTGTAATGCTCAATTTGTCATATCACTTTGTTTTGTCAATTTAAATATTCAATTTCCAAAATGAGAATATTAAGCAAACTTTTTGGGGCACTAAACATGTTCAAATTTAAAACTCATGAACATGAACATTTGTCACCTCATCATGATTTTCATTTGTTAGTAAGGTCATTTTTTCATCCGACGAAGTCTTAAAAAACTTGTTCACAAAATTTATGTATGTCTCACATAGTTCCATGAACTATGTGAATAGATACCTAAATTTTGAACACAAGTGTTGTATGACTTTGTCAGATGAAAAAATGACCTTACTAACAAAGTAAGTTCATGATGAGTTGAGTATCTTTTGTGTTCATAACTTTCTTAGATGGAATCATCTAGAGCTTCAAATTCGGGTTGACATTTCTCATTTTTTTCAATTTCAAATGATGAATCATGCAAATGTTGTTACATGTATAGTTGAGCACTAGAAACTAAAAACATTGATGGCTCATGATTTTAGATAATTTTAGAAAAAAAATCATCAAATTTGGAGTAAGTATGCGATTTTACTCCATGTTACAACTACCTACCCTGAATTAAAAAGAGAAATGGTGGTTATAGAAAGAACTCATGACAACTCATGCTAAGTACCATTCAGGGCGCACAAGTCATTGTAACATTGACAAGCAGGGCCCACATGTCATTATCTCTCACCGGGGCACTCGCTTGACCACTTCCACGTGACCCACGCATCCCGCTCCCCGCTCTGGCCACTCTGGCCGGCGACCGCCGCTCGCGCTCAAGTCCGAGGCTGCCTACCTGGGCTCAGCGCCCCGCTCCCCGCTCCCCGCTCGCTCCCCCGCGCCTCGCTCCTTAGCGCAAGCCGCCTCGCTTCCCCTCACCCCACCGCTCCCATCGACCGGCAGGGCACCCCGTCAGGCGCTTGGCGACGCCGGCCTGGCACCACGTCGAGCATCGCCGGCAGGCTCCGGTGTGGCCAGGACGGACTCACCTGCCGGATCTGCACCGGCCACACCCACGCGCATCCTCGGGGGGTTGCATCGCGCCGGGGCGCAGCACCCGAGCTAGCACAGCCGTGCTCCTTCTACGCCACCCCACCCTCGCCGGCAGGCTCCTTGTGCGCTCCTTCCACTGGTGAACAAGGTATATTCATACAACAACCCTTTGGACATTGTTCAAGGTGAACAAGGGAATGCATAGAATCTCGGGATTTAAAATTTTGCACCTCATCTTATACAGGTTAAGATGGATAGAAACTGGATTTTTAATAGCTTACCATTCAGTACACAATATGTTGCTGGTGTTGATCAATTCATGGCACATGTGAGAAGCAGCTATGGTGCCAATGAGAGAATCAAGTGCCCATGCCGTCTTTGCCTGAACCGAATTGAAAAAAGTCAAGCTGAGGTAGAGGAGGATCTACACATCAATGGTATTTCCAGGTGCTATACAAGGTGGACTCAACATGGAGAGAGAGGTGATGATGTTGATGACCATAGAGGCAGTAATGTTGATGTTGACCACGGAGAGAGAGACGATGATTTTGAAGATATGTCATGGGTTCCAAATGACCAGTCCCCACTTCATGATGAAGGACTAGAAGACAGTGCACATGGAGTTCAGGGGTTGGTTGAAGATTTGTACACCGCAGCGCGCAATGGCATCGGTGGTAACTTGTATAAACACATCATGGAGGAGGCAAAGCGTGAGCTTTATCCAGGTTGCACCGAGGAGTCTAGACTAAGTTTCAATATTAAACTACTGCATCTAAAAGTCTACAATCGGATAACAAATACCGGGTTTGATGCATTCCTTGAGTTGCTATCTTCATCTTTGAAAAATGTGCCTAGTCTGCCTAAGTCATATAGCGAAGTGAAAGCTGTACTCAAGAAGATGGGTTTTGGTTATGAGAAGATTGATGTGTGCAAGTATGATTGTGCCTTGTTTTGGGGTGACAATTTAAACGATCAACATTGCCCTGTTTGTGGCTTCACAAGATGGAAAGTGAACAAAGATGGTAGAAAGAAAGTTCCACACAAGGTCCTGCGGTACTTTCCAATAATTCCACGCTTTCAAAGGTTTTTTTTTGTCAAAGCAGCGTGCAGAATTTGCTAGATGGCACAAGGAAAAGAGGGTTCCAGTTGAGAATGAAATGAGACATCCTGCTGACGGAGAAGCTTGGAAAGAATTTGATGAAAGTTTCAAGTCTTTTGCAGATGATCCCCGCAGTTTGAGGGTAGCCATTGCTACTGATGGATTTAACCCATTTGGTCAGATGACCAATTCATATAGCATCTGGCCTGTGATAGTGGTTCCGTACAATTGGCCACCATGGATGTGTATGGACGCATCGAATTATATGCTTGCTTTACTAATTCCAGGCAAAAGATCACCAGACAAAGATTTCCATGTGTTCATGCAACCTTTGATAAAAGACATGCTTAAACTTTGGGACGGTGTTCCTACTTATGATGCATATGAAGGCAAAGATTTCGATCTGCGTGCAGTGATTCTTTGGGGAATCCATGACTATCCTACTTTAGGTACCATGTCAGGTAGAACCACCAGGGGTTACTTCGCATGTGTTTACTGTGATGAGGATCCATGCTCCTGCGGTCTTAGAAACAAAATTGGCTTCTTGGACAATAGACGTTTCCTCCCTGACAACCATGAATGGAGGACAAACAAATCTTTCAATGGCAGGCATGAAAAAAGAGAGCAGCCAAGGAAGTTTAGTGCAGATGAGGTCATGTCAAGGTTGGACGAAGTTTGTTATGTTCCCGGCAAGAATCCAGATAAGCAACAATCAAGGAAAAGGCGTCGTGAAGGAGAACCGTTTGGCATGTGAAGGCTAGCATGTATGATTTGCCATACTGGTCACACACGAAGCTTCAAGGTAAACCTTGATGTTATGCACATAGAGAAAAACATATGTGAAAACATTTTGCACACTCTACTTAATACTCCAAATAAGATGAAGGACACAAAGAATGCTAGACTAGATTTGGAAGATAGAAAAATAAGAAAAGAGCTTCATTTACGGGAGACACAAAGCACGGAGCTTGTTACGTTCTACAACCCGAAGCAAAGAATAAGTTTCTGCAATTTGTGAGCAATGTTAAATTTCCGAGATGGGTATGCTTCGAATATATCAAGATGTGTCAATATGGAGGGAGGAGGATCAATGTGTGGGCTGAAAACACATGACTTGTCATATAATGCTGCAACGCATTTTACCAGTTGGCCTCCGTGGTTTGGTGCACAAAGATGTATATGAAGTAATTGCTGAATTGGGTAGATTTTTTAGGCAACTTTGCGCCAAAACACTAAAGGTTCTGCGGTACACCGGATGAAGAAAGATATTGTAGTCATCCTTTGCAAGCTAGAGAAAATTTATCCTCCCGCATTCTTCGATGTTATGGTTCACCTAGCTGTACACTTACGATGAGGCACTCCTTAGGGGACCGGTTCGGTATGGATGGATGTATCCCATAGAGAGAAGATTGGGAACCTTTAAGCGTTTCGTCCGCAATCAAGCAAGACACGAAGGCTCTATTGCGGGCATATATTGCCTATGAGTGCATGACCCAGTGCTCAACCTATTTCGGTGACATTATTAATAGGTTCACTAGGCCCGAAAGAAACTTAGATGGTCGGCAGGACATCTCACTTGGATGGTTTACGTATTTTTGAGCATGGTATTAACATGCTCGGTCTTGCTACACTTCATTATGAAGATAAAGACTATGACTCCATGGTTTGGTATGTTCTAAATAACTGCGAAGAAGTTGATGAATACAAAAAGTGAGTAATTGTTGCTGCAACATGTTTTACACAACGATATTCAATATTAGCGTCAAATGGAACTAATTTACCTATATTACTGCAGCATGTATAGGGCGGAATTAGAACAACAAGGGGTGAACGATATTGACAAAGTGATGTCAACACATTTCGCTGCATGGTTTGAGAATCATGTGTGTGCAACTCGATCCACAACATGACTGTATAATTTATTATTCAATACATATTCGAAGTAACTAATTCTATCTCTTCATTTCCTACAGATTATCAAATTGAAATGCGAAGCCTCAACACATGTTGATGAGGACCTATACTCACTCGCATGTCGGCCGATTAGGCGTATGCGTTCATACACGGCTTGTATAATCAATGGGGTACGGTACCACACTCTTGCTCGTGAGGAGCACAAGAAGACACAAAACTCCACCATCAAATGTGCAGGTTCACACAATGACGACACTATTGACTTCTATGGGACAATCAAAGAGATTATCGAGTTGACCTATGCAAAGAACAGCAGAGGGCAAAGAACTGTAATCTTATTACGGTGTGAATGGTACAATCTTGAGGGAAGGACATACCAGATGAAAGCTGACGCTTACTTCAAGAGCATTAACATCCAAGGTCGATGGTATAAGAATGATCCTTTCATTGTAGCCATAGAAGCTTCACAAGTATTTTTCTTGGAGGATACGAAGTTCGGTCCATCTTGGCGAGTGGTACAAGAATTTGGCCATTGACATATATTTGATGTTGATGAGTCCGATGGAAAGCAACCAATTCATGAACAAATACAAATGAGATGTCTGGAGGCATACCAAGAGGAGAGTACTATAGTGGAACGTGGTACATTGGGAGACTTAGATCCTGATATGGATATGTTGAACATAGACAATGATCCAGGCAGTCCTGTTAGTAGAGACATTGTCAACAGCATCCGTCAACAACATACAGCTCAAGGTGAAGAAATAGACAAGGAAGATGAAGATGAAACCTTCCAGGAGTACCACAGTCCAGATGAAGGCAACATGTCAGAAGATAGTGATGATGACTAACTACTGCATTTGTAGAGCTTTTTGTGTACCAACATCTTGTACCAGTGATAACTACTATCTTTTGCATTTCTGGAACTATTTGTGAACCATGAACTTGTATGAGTGAATCTGTACCAGATGTGTGATGCAATTTACAATTATAGTGTCTATATTTCTCTGTTTTCATGACACAGGATAATGTCATATAATGCCAGTAATTTGTCATGGAATGTATACAATTTGTCACAAAATGTACTGGCTGGTACATGATATACATGCATACATGCTGCCAAAATTTCATGCCATACAGGCTACACATCAAACAACAAAGGATATTTATTTCCAACATACATAAAACATTCACACAACAGATGTCCAAGGGCCAAATATAGAACAATAGGTCCAGTACATCATTCTCTTCAACACACACCTACATCAGCCTTGCCTACTTGAACACTAGAGCTACAACTAAGAAAATGGCCAACAGTAGAATGATTGTTACATTTACACATCCACAGACTAGACAAATGCAGCTTGCCATGCCATCCTTGTTCTTCCCTACCAATTCATTCACGGTTTTTTCTAAGCTCAATTTTTCCCACGACGTCGGGAACTTGTGTCATCGTCGCAACTGATGTTGGAAGATATCCATTGTCCTCAAGATAGACAACATATTCTTCCGCAAACCAATAGCTACTACATCTCCCCTGCATCCAAATTGCAAATCAATTGAATTTGGGAAATTTAGATTGAAAATTTGGGTGCAAAAAAACCATCACAGCACTCACATAGCTATGCCTAGGACACTTGAAGTATCTCCTTCCATGGTTGTACTCAGATTTCGTGGTAGTGGCAGGAAACACCCTCCTATCCTTGCATTCTGGGCACTTTATCAACGGCAAATTTGACACTTCATCGATCGGCGCGTCCGGATCGACAGTTCCAGACATATCAGGTGCCAACCGCCAATGACGAGCAGTACATGACGACGCCTGCGACATGAGGCATGATTGAGAGACATGGGACTCATTAGGTCATCGTCAAACATTTGCTCAAACAAAGTAATAACTCGGACATTGCACATTGCACATTTCTGGGGAGCTCTGACAGTAGTCAATTTCACAGTGATTTAGCATTGACATTGCACATTTCATCGAGCCTCAAACATCATTCCACATGAATCGATTAAACAGCGCTCAAAGAGCAACAGGGAGGGGTGAGGGCGCCATTGCCTAAGGGGGAGGGGAGGGGAATGGCAGCGGGACAGGCCACGAGCACCTGGGGAGCTGGAGTGTGATGATGTCGCGGTTGTCCCCGGAGATCCCTGCTCCACCAGCCGGCCGACGTGCTGCTCCGCCCAACCGGGTCAGGAGCTGGTCGTCAACCACGCGCGCGCTGCCCCTAGCCCGCCCGCCCCCCGCGTCGCTGCACACGAAATGGAGAGGGTGAGAATGGGGACGAAGGCGGAGTTAGCTGGGGTGGGGGGGAGAGCCGGCTCCGGCCAAAGGCAGCAAGGCCGACGGCCATGCTCGCCCACCGCTCGCCGGCCACAGCCAGCCGCTACGCCCGCGCCAGCCGCTGCACGCACCTCCGCGCTGCCGATGAAGCCGCTGCGGCCTGCTCCGACACCCAGCACGCCGGTCGTCCCTAGCCATCGTGCTCGCCGCCCTGGATCCACTGCTGCGCCCTCGATTCACTGGTAGATGGGGAAAGTGAAGTCAACAGATAAGGGTCGGGTCCACCTGCAGGGGTATATTGACGCTGGGAACGGTCATTTTTTGAACTTACTTATTATGACATAGACTAAACGTCATCATAAAGAGAGATGACGGCGTCACAGAAGGACCACCATCAGTTGGTTCCTGGCGTTTGACAATCTGTGATGAACTTGGGTACCTTTATGTGACGCACTAGTTTCTGTCGTCACAAATAATTCTGGGTCGAACATGTTTGTGATGACTCAAAATATATCGTCATAGAAAGGAACTTTATGTGACAAAAAAAGTGCCCGTCATAAGCCATTTTGTCACTAAAAGCTAGGTTTCTTGTAGTGACTCCCGGCCATTTTTTGGCCCGGGACAAAAGGGGCCATTAGTCTCGGTTGGTGACCCCAACCGGGATTAAATCCCCCTGCAACAGCTCCTGACTGGTCTGCTGCACCGCCAGGCTCAGGCGGGCGGTCAGCTAGGGACTTTTAGTCCCGATTGGTGAAGTTTATCCCGGTTGGTAACTCCAACTGGGACTAGATCTTTGGTCTATAATCCCGGTTTTTATAACAAACCAGGATAAAAATTTTGGCTATAAATAGCCAGATCCTCTCCACACCGACAGCTCGTGTTCATTGCTATGTTCTTGCTCGGGCCGTCAACCATCTCTTCTTCAAAAAAGGTAATCATCTTCATCTTCAAATCTTTCAATGATAACTTTAGAATCATAGTGATATGTGGTTTTGTAGCTTTGGATTAAGAATGGTGGATTTATATAGGCATCAAATCTATGTAGGAATCTTTCTCTAAATATATTGATGTATATATTTATATTGCGTCTTTAGCACCTGTTTGACGTTTCTTGGTGCTAGAAGAGTGTTTTTTAGGTGGTTATTTATAAATGTATTTGTACACTTTGATTAATGTCTTTGTTACCTTATATGTAATTTTCTTTTAATGTGTTTGTACACTTTGATGATGGGCTATGTAATTTTTGTAATCGACAATGATATTGTCTTACCTTTATAAGGGATGGCTGGAAGTTCTTCTCTCCCTCCGCCGGAAGTTATAGGGGACTTCGGCCACGTAATGTGTAGTCCGAAACTTTTCAACCCAAATGTGTTGAACAATTGTTTTCCCACTATAGTAAGCAACCCTTCTTGTTTCAAGAAAATAATGTGTGTCGGATATCATTTTCAAAAAAATTTCTGATATATATTCATATGTGTGTTTCTTAAATGTATCATAGGTAATTGACCTTATTATTTGGCTTAGGGAGATACTGATCAATCATTTCGATGTTGAAGCATTGGATGTTGTGACCTTTCATCCCGTTGATCAGCCATTAAGATGGCAATGTTGGATTGGATTCTCCATCCTACCACCTATGGGTACAGATATTGTACAAATCTTAGAGATGGGGCACAGGGGCATGATAAGGCTTTTGCAGAAAGAGATTGTATAAAGTCATGCTTAAACAAGCTTGCTAATATTGGGTACACGATACCTACATTGTCCTCTATAATAATGAAAGCTGAAGATCAGAAATATTCAGATGAGTTAGATTTGGGCAATGAGGACAGAGGGCATTTTGTCCGTAGGTATTGTGCAAGGACTGCTCAAAACAGCCAAGATGACGTGGTAAAGTTGTTGTGAATCGCATAATATTGAGATATTTGTTTAGTGTTACAAAATTTAGTTTTAACTACCTTTTTTTATAACACTTATAGGATGAGGACAGTGACTTAACCTACACAGGATGTAGTTTTGAAGCAATTGTTAACCAGGCAATGGATACATTGGGCTAGATTGGAAATTTATTGATGAATGGCCAATACTCACTACTGAAGGATTCCAGGCAAAGCTGCATGTGACAATGAGGGGACAAGCCCCCCCCCTCCCCCACCTCACCAGCATTAATAGCTGTTAGTACACCCTGTAATCAAAGTTGTGAAGCAACCGAAAGTGCAATACTTAATTTGTTGATCTACCTCAGTTTTGAGAGAGAAATCTGCATCAAAGACATACACTCGTCAGATTTGGAAATTTGACGATACAATGAGTGGTACGGTTAAGTGTAACGACAACCTTCTTGTGTAATACGACTATTCGACTATCCTTTTTCATTCGCCTTGTTTAGATTGCAAAACATTTCAACTTTATAAATAGTGTAAATAGTTATTTAATGCTCCATGCATTAGTCTAAAAATTGATGTGATGAATATTGAGTGAACAAACTTGGAAAAATTAGAGCACGCCAAACCAAACTCAATGGCTCACAGGAAAAATTTGAGTTTTTAAAAAGAAGCGCGCCAAACCAAACTCGATGGCTCGCAGGAAAAATTTGGAGCGCGCCAAAACTTTAGTTTTTACTCCGGGTCGGGCGCCGACCCGGGATTAAAGGAAGACCTTTTATCCCGGTTGAGGCCCAAATTGGGATTTAAAGGCCTCTTATCCCGGCTAGAGGCCCAACCCGAGACTAAAACCTAGCCTTTTATAAAACCTACCCGCCGCCGCCCCCCTCGCCCGCCACTCGACTTCACCTCGTACCACGCCACCACCCCAACCGGCCCCTCCCTCCCCCCCCCGCCAACACTCGGCCCGCGATGCCGATCGCCGCGGCGCACTCCGTCTCGCCTCCGCCCCCGACGTGCCTTGTCACATCTAGGATTTTTGACTTCTTTTCACAAAAATCCTAATGTGTCCGCACATTGCATTTAGGCATGAGCATGTGCATTCATAAGTAAATTGCTTGATAATGCTAGTTTGTGTGCAAAACGTGATAATACAAGTGCTTTATGTAATGCTCACTAATTTCATTTAGAAATGAAGATAGCCTAAAAATTCATTAGGGGTAAATGACCATAGTCAAGAAAATGTCTCTCTCTAACTTAGCTCTCTGGAAGTGATTTGTTAAAGTGTCAAAAAGTGTTTCCCGGACATTCCAAATGATTTTGGGATTTAAGGCTTTTAGTTAGAGAATTTTATAATGAGTAAAAGTCCCAAAGACCACTTCTTGTGAAAATGGGTGGAAGGCATATATTTTTGAGGGGGAAAAGATCAGCCTAGGGGCTGGTTTTCCATTTATTTGATTTTCCAAGCTATTTTTTTGGGGAATTTATATTTCAAAAATTATTGGGAATTCGGCCAATCTTCTTTAAGATGAAATATTCCACTCGTTGAGAGGAACAGTTTTCGTGTAGGAAGTTTTTCCAAATTCCCTTTTGTTTAGAAGATATAAGCGATTTAAAAATCGTGCTCAGAGACTTTTAAAATAAAAATTAATCATTAGTTTGGGGGACCCACCCGTCAGCCTCTCAAGGCCAACAGGCAGGCCCCCGTGTCGCTCCACCGGCGCCCGGCGAGCGCATGCCACAGCGTGCACGGACACGCGCCACCGCCGAGCACAAGGCGACACCACGTCGACCTGCGGCCTGCCTCGTCGACGCCGTCACTCCCTCGTCCACCTCGCCATTCCTCTCGTCATTCTCTCCCCCTCCCACTCGCACAGACGGACGCGAGCAGAGCTGCCTCGTCGTCATCGCCATGGCGTCGCGCAAGCTCCATCACCGTCAACCAACCCCGCTGAGCCAGAGCGTTGCCCAGGCCGGCCGCTGAGCTCGTGCTCGCGCACAGCGCCCTGCCGGCCACCTTCCCTTGTGAACCCGCCGCCGCAGAGGCCGCCGGGAGTGCGTCGCTGGACGGCCACTCACCGCCGCTGCGCATCTCTTCATCCGCGCCTCCTTGCTTCGAACCTAAGCTGCCATCATCTTCGCGCGGACTTCGCGAAGCTGCCACGCTCGTCTCCTCGCGCCGCCGCAGCCCTTACCTCCATCAGCGCGGAGTACCGCCGCCGGTGGGCCGTGGGCTCACGGGGCCGTGCTGCCAAGGGCCGCCGCGGGGCAATCTCGGCCGCCAGCGGGTGCGGATGGGGCACCGCGTGTCTTGCCGCCACTCGCCGGCGCCGGAGGGCCGCCCCACCGGCCGGCCCCAAGTCCACACCACCGCTCCTCTGTTCTTCCTCGCGCAGGGACTTTCGAGCTAGAATTAGAAGAAGGTGAGTGCGCTTCCCGTAAAAACGCCAGACACATGCAACTTCAGATCCGGGCCTGTGCAATTCTATGAAAGTTCAGGGGCCCAAATGAAAAGTGTTTGTCCTATTCGATTTATGAAAATAAATTTCAGATTTCAGTTTAAATCTTGTAAAATGCATATCTCCTGCAATACTTGTCGAAATGACGTGATTCAAGTTGCATTATTTTTTTTATGATGTGAACTATTTGTGAAAAATATGATAGGTCATGTTTGTAGACTTTTTCTGTGTAGATTTATTTAATCTTTGATGAGAGATTAAACTAAGGAAATTCATAAGTAATTGTATAAGGCTCAGAAAAATGTGGTTCTTGTCTTGGTGATCTTGTATTGTTATGCTCTTGCTGCGGTAAGGAAATCAAGTATGCCTTTTGTGTGAAATTATGAGCTAGGAAGGAAATAATTCATAAATCAATTATATATTTGTGATCTAAGTTTTATAATTTTTGTGGGCTCATTGTATACCAATGTGCAGCCCCTAGTGCTGTGATATGCTTGGTTTGATCAACTTGGTAGTACTAAGTAGTTTCTACATGCATTCTGTCCTGCTACTTGTGAATTTTGTGTAGGGCAATTGGATCATGAAAATGGGATGAGATTTGGATGATGGGTTTAATTTGATATTTAGTACCTACTATACTTTTAGTAGGATTTTAGGAGTAACCAATCTTAGTGTTCCTGTTCAAATCATTGGTTGGTTAATTAGGGGTTAACCCAATGATGTCATGGTTAACCTAATTTTAAGTGGGTTTTACGAGTAACTTGTATATAGATGAAAGTCAGAGTGTTAGTTTATCTATTTACGGTTAAAGTTTCATGATCATTGGATGGATGGTTTAGGAGTTGTGACCCTCACAATTTGGGTGACAGGGCTATTTCACTTGCTGTTTTAAGGGTAGTTAACCTGGGAATCAGCTTATGAGGTCTTTAGATGTTTGGTGGAGAATTTCATAAGCTTTCCAGACCATCTTCAATCATGGTCATTGGATTAATAGTTTGAAAACTATGGCGGTTACAAGGTGGTAGATAGAACCGTTTCATGTGCTGTTATTCTAGAACCAGTTTTGATGTTGACTATTTTAGGCTTAGTTAAGTTGGGAATCAGGTCTTGAGGTCTTAAGAGATTTGATGGGGATTTCTATAAGCTTTTCCAGATCATCCTCAATCATGTCCATTGAATTAAAAAATATTTAGTTATGATTTAATTACTGAGCTGCTACCCTATGTCTAGAACTTGTTAGTAAGGCATGAATACATGTTGCTTAGATAGACCTTAGTTGTGATGATTGATGGGATGATTAGTGTGTGTATGAATGATTGTTCATGAATGGATAATGATAAGTGAGTTAATATGATTGGTTGTTAAGTAGTAGGTCATGATGAATTGGTTGGGATGATAACGCTTAAGTGTACATCTTTGGCTTTACTGGCTTGTTTGCTAGTGATAGATGTAATAGGATCATTGCTACCGGAGCATTCATAATCATCGACCATACGTGATCATGCATATTTTGACACTCATGTATTCATACATGCACACATGCATCATTCCAGGATCACGATTAGGGATTCGTCGAGAAGGACAAGGATCCCGAAGGACAAGTCGGGAAGGAAGTTCCCGCACAGGAGGTGATTGGGAGCCAGACGTGGAGTGATCGAGCATTTGGAACCTCGACCATGCTTGACAATGAAAGGCAAGCCCCGGGGCATTTCTCCTACGGTTTGCCAAAACTAACTTGCGTCATCTTATTGTTTATGTTGCATTAAGTTATAGGCGTTGAATGACACCTTTGATGCATTACCCTACCTTGACCACTTGATATACTGGATTAAGTGTAGGACGTTTTATGCTTAGCCTTGCTTAATTACGCGGTAGAAGTCGGGTGGTTGGATAATCATCCACGAGGATAGGGATTCACATGATGATGGTTGGATCGGGAAAGGAAAGGTTGGAACATAACCCAAACGGGATTGCTCAAGAACCCTGTATTGTTCCAGCCCTCAGTCATTTTGAACAGCTTCCCACACTTAAGTGGTGTAATGGCACCCCGAAGTCTAGTAACTTGTTTGGGTTGGGATTCGACCTAGAGGACGCACTGTGCTGGTGTTAGGGTGGGACAGGTCGCGGCATTAAGACTAATGTTGGTACCCAACTAGATATAGCCGTTGAAGGCCTGGGCACGAGTGGTTCCTATTGATCCTAATTCTGAACGTGCGAACAATGACCTGACACTCACTTTAGTGGGTGAGTGGGGCGTGTGTGAGAAATTACCCTCAGCTGAGTAGGAATCGGTTATAATCGCCATCGTTCCTGGATAGGAATAACTTGACGTGAGTACATGCAATACAGAATAAACGGGAATGGAAACGGGGTTATGTTGCCATGATGGATATGGAATATCGGAATATGATCAACCATGTGAAGGGATTATTGTTTTATACTTCTACTTGATGATGTTTTAGTGCAGGTGCAAACCTAGTAAGTGCAGGTATTAATTAATGTGATAAGCTAGTGTAGCTCACCTAATGAAGATAAAGTAAGCTCATGTCATTTATGCAAGAAAGGGTCAGCTAAACCACCATATGGCCTTGCATACGCTTATAAGAGTAATTTATTTTCTGGTTTAAGACGGGTAAGTCTAGCTGAGTACCCCACGTACTTAAGGTTTTATTCCCACTTGTTGCAGATCATAAGGCGTATTGTTGTGGCAACAAGATGGACCTGTATCCCACTACGGGAGGATGTTAGATCAATGGGCAAGATCAACTCTTATATCTCTTCTATTGCTTTTGTTGGATATCGACTCAGAGCTGGCACTCTATTTAAAATGAATAGGTGTGTGTGTTTCAAAAGAGTTTTATTTCCGCTGACAATTGTAACTCCAATTTGAAGTTTATATAACACATGGCTTGTAAATATACTATGTGCGAAAGGTATGATCAAGTGAATTGTTAATTGCTGAACTGTACGAGTCTGGTGTGTCATTGGAAAAGTTTGAAATCCTTCGAGATTTCGGATGACTACCGGGTTTACATGGGCTCAAGTGTGTTCGTCGACTCCTTGGCGTTGATAAATCATACTTGTGCTTATGTAAATTGGGCGGTTCTGTTTCAGTTGGCATCGGAGCAAAGGTTAAGCTATTACTGTTCACTTGAGTATTTTAAAATAAAAAGAATTTGTTTTACAAAACTATTTGCCAACTTATAGTTATAAAGGTGTTTCAAAACTATGAGTTAAACTTAAGAGTGTGCCAGTAGTCGTGTCCATTATGCCCAGTTTAGAATTTTAGGTGGCTTATATAAGTACTGACTTTGGGGATTGCATCATATTTTATGTTTGTCGTGCTCATACACGACGGATATGTATGGGGGCCATTCACTTGAATGGTTATGTATGGATCATTTTGCCTCTACTCCAAGGTAAGTTTGGTTCACCGCCAAGGTAAGTGTGAGTTGTGAGAGCATGATCGGATACAATGCCGATCTAGGGGGGTGCTTATATGGCACTAGATTATTTACATGTTTCACACATGTTTATATGAAAGTGTCCCATGTGTGGGATTCTGTCTTCTGACGATGATTTCGGGTAGCGTACACCTACATGCAGGGATATCGGGGATATGCCTGTGTGGAGGGGGGTGTGGATAGGATTAGCTGTAATCGGAGATTTGACCTTATTCCTAAGGTGCTGAATTTTTATGCCGACTGCATTCATGTGGATCTTGGGCTGAAATGAAATTTTCTGCAGGTACGCTAACCACGCAAGATCATGTAGCCCGACTAGTTATCGCTATATGAGAGCACGTTGGTATGCCACCGCCTAGACGCTAGAATCTATGGTTTTCTAGGTTTGTGAGGACGAACGGAACGTGCATGCATCATGTTATATGCTCATCTCATATGAACTGCATTATTTCTCTCCTTATAAATTGAATGCTTCTCTTGGATAAAATCTATCAACTTAACCACCGCTTCATGAGAGTCGAGATTTGATGGTACGATGGCATGAGTGAAGCATACCAAGCAAAAGTCAACTAAAGGGTGAAGTGCTGCATCAACAACCTACCACTTGTAAGCCTTGTGGTGCCAAGAAGTTTTTGGAAGAGCATGGAATGTTCTCTCCGCTATGGCAAGTTCTACACTCTGTGGGCTATCCCACTGGTTGAGAGCAATCGCTATCAGTGGAGTATGGAGCCAGAGAATCAGCGCCCAAGTTTGTCCCCAGTTTTGGTGGTGTTGCCCGCCAAGAGTGATGAGGTGTCCCTTTGTTTGGACCTCCGTTATCACTCGAGGTAGCAACTTGGGAAGTACCAATGTGATTGTCGCAAGGATTTGAAGGATTTGGTACCAAGGGTTGCAGATATGGCTGCTCGTGCCACTGCTGGTGTATTTCCTGGAGGTGACCCATACCCTGGTGTGTGGTGTCAATTTTGTGGGACTATACTAGTTGGTGGTGACAATGAAGTCGAGAATAGTAATGTTCCAACTAACAATGCTTTGTTGGCTATGACGTAGAGCTATGCCTATTTGGAGAATGCGTTCTATATTCTCGATCGTGATTTTGTCTAGGCTGTAAGACGTGAGATGAGAAAAGAGCATGCTGATGAAATGGGTTGCACAAATGGCAATTGCTAAGGCTCAGACTATCTAGAGAAAGAAGGCTATGTGCAAGACCTTTTGTGCATAAAGACAGTTTTGGAGTTGTCTGGTACCTTTTGCTAATGGCATTAGGCCTTTGGTACAAGATGTGCAATGACAAAATAAAGCTTGGCATGAGAGTAACCCTTTGAGAAACTTGGTGGTTGCACGAAGAAGTTCAACTTGTCCATGTTCAGCTTCACAACATTCCTCTCGGAACTGATATGAGAAAGAACCTGGGGTCATTTTCGCTGATGATGGCTCCATAATAAACGAGGAATTTATGGAAGGACCTCAGCAAGTGCCTGACATGGAGAATGAAGGAGTTGAAGATACCTGTTATGTGAAGAGCATGGACTAGGAACCTGAGGAGTAGTTTGAGTGATGATTTGATAGTAGGGTTGCTTGATTCCTTTTTGCTGTGGGACCTTTATGTTGTGGCATGTATCCCGGAGTCACGGGTGCCATGATATGCTGGTTGATAGACTTATATGATGTGATGCGTATGATTGACGGAGTTGTTTTAGACTAGCCGCTATGAACGAGTATCATGTGGAGCTTATAGGGTTGGTCTAGAACGTTGTCATGGTTTGAGGAAATGTTTAATTCTCGTCCTTGTAAATTCGCTTCCCTTCTTGTCGATCTATGATGTTATGTCGACATTGCTTCCTTGTCACATGCCTAGACCAGTTTATAGCGAATCTTGATATCTAGCATACCTGTGGGAACATCATGACATTAGTGTGTAGTTATGCCATGTTTGTTCCCTACATACCCCTTGGTCTCCTCAATTTTTAAATTGGTACGGAATCCTTTTACCATGTCTTGTGCCCAAAGCTTGTTGGTACATGGTGTCCTCCAATATATATGTTCTATCGTATGGCGAATTATGTCATTGGTTGTGGATTTGGTGATGTAGTCTCAATTGAAGTTTACAGTGCCACGATGGAACTTAGAACCCCCTATGAATTGATCAGCACATGGTTGGGATACTAGGGGACGCGCAGGTATTGTAATTACCAACCGTAGCCATTGCCTTAGCCAACACCAATGTAATTCTTCTGCCATGCTTTCATCCTACAACATTCCTTGAAAGTTGTATGGTGTATCTTTCTAAAATAATCCACCAACACATAGTCGCATTATCAAGAAGCCTGATAAGACTTGATCGATGGGTGATTCTTCTCCACATCTCCTCCAAAGTTAGAATGTGTCCTCGCACATTCTCCTCGATTGATTGTTTATATGCTTATGCATGTGCTTAGATCACGATAGTAGATTGTTGGTAAAATATTCTCATCGATATGACTCATGCGAATAGCAAAACGATTAATGATAGCGTAACTCCGTGCCCAAAGTGTTTAGTTGTTTTCTCCCTGATCCTTGGGCATTAGGCTTGTTGTTCCGCTAATCCTTGGATTGGCAACTAACTTCGGTTTAGTAATGATTGTCTAACTAAGCTAGTTTTCTCAATAAGCCTAGTATTGGGAAACCGTTTTGGTGTGTAGGAGATATATACCTGAAGATGATGTGCCTTGAATCATTCCTTGTTTTCCTTGTTATCCCCTAACCTTATGACCATTCTTGTCGGTCGTTCAGCTCGTCTTGCACGTGATGCCTATTCGTGCAGGAACATCCCATGTCGTATGGAATTTGCATCTCGAGTGCAGGACCTGTGATGGTGTCTTGTGTTATAACCAATGGTGCCGCAATGAAACCGAGAACACCTTGTGGCTGCAGACACATGGTCGTGTTCCTCGGTACGCGCAGGTATCGTGGTTTTTAACCTTGACCTATTATAGAGAATTACCTCGATGTGTTGAATTTATGTGACACTACCTTGATTATCTTTCGACATTCATTAGTATATTGATGATGGTTTGTTGACGATGAAGTTTCTCCTGAAGAGCGACATTAAATGATTTGTGAAGGGTTGGTCACTAACATTAACCTTTTCCCAACTATGAGAGATGGTAGACCAATGGACTACCAAGTGTTTCCCTCAGAATCACCTTATCTCTTGTATAATATGTGCTCCTCTATAGATCATGTAGGATATATGATGTGTTTTGATGTGTGTTGGAGGAGTGTTTTGGATGAACGTAGATTTACGTAAGGTTCTTGTTTCGTTAGTGTCTAGCTATACCTTCATGTACTTCACGAATATTGCCTATGTCGGCAGTAATCGCTGTAGGTTGCCGTGAAGGCGGTAACCTCGGGGCTTTTAGTGTTGAAAGGCAACTAGTTGTGGAGTAGGAGAGATCTCTCTACAACTTGTCATAGCTTTACGATTAATTGATAGATGCGTGAATGATATGTGTGTTTGATGACTTCTGAAAGGCCTCGCCAATGATGAATGTTGAAGTAGTTGGAGATGTCAGAATCGGTTTTTTGGGATTAAGGTGTTTTGTCTGATCAATGGAATGATTCCCTCTATTTCAGGGTACTTTTCAAAAGGAATTAGAATTCAACTATGAGTTAGATTTTCTGATACTTTCTAAAAGTATCCATGATTTATGAAGTCAAAGAAGGAGATTCTTCGGATAAAACCCCTTATAAACGGGGATTTTGAGTATTTTCGGGATAGTGCCAACACCTTGTGCTTACCTAACAAAGGTATTCAACCTCGATTCTGTCCGCACATGAGATTTCCATGTGTTTTAGTTATAAAGCACTCGATCTCCTATGTGGTATTGGATGTTGTTTACGCTAGCAGGTTTGCATTTGGGCTCATACCAAATCATTCATGGTGTCAGAAATGGTTATTTGTCAGGAATTTGATATATATGGTTTGGTTTGGTCTTGGATGTACCAAAAAGCTCGCCATACCTGGGGAAGTACAAGTATGGTTTGGCATGAAGAAGTTGGATCATGTGTGGTACCTATTGGAAGAGTGTTTTCGATGACTTTTGATGTGAAGACCCGGCAACAAGAACATATACCCTATGTCAAGCAATGGAAATGTAGGTCTTCAATGAAGGATTTGGCTAGGTCAATCAGTTCTGCTCGTAGAGGAAAGAGTTTGATGGTTTGTGGTCAAGTTTGGAGACCGTTGACCTAAGAACTTTGACTTCTACATTAGTAGATTTGGGAGTCATTGACCCAGAATTTTGACTTCTAAATGAGAAGATTTTGATCCCTCCGACCTAAGAACTTTGACTTCCACATGTAAAAGTTGGAAATTCCTCTTTGAGTTGGATCATATTGGCATGTCATTAGCCAGTTTTCCTATGAAGGGCTTTGCCGCATATCAAATTCATTCTGATTAGTCCTACGATTACTACCTACAAGTTGGTGAAGTAGTTTCCATCCCATGGAAATCTACGCTTCGCTTCCTTTGGTGGTAAACATTGTAGGGTTTTGAGGAACCATTTGATGTGTTTGAAGATGCGAATAGTAGATTCCCTTACATGTAACCCTTGATGCCTTCAATGGGTAGTTATCGGTCCCGTATTTCGGTAACCTGCCTTTGTGAGGCCTAGTCCTGGGTTTAATGTAAGAGTTTTTGATACTATTCTTTGTCATCTTCATACTTCAGATTGATGACCAAGAGAGTGGCAACACCTAAGAGGCATGGATATAAGACATAAGGTGTCTTCAAAAAGACTTTGGGAAAAAGAAAGCAATCTTGGAGTCAACTAGGCAGTTAGGGATCGACTAATGGATCAGGTTAAGATCATTGATCGCCTAACCTACTCGGCATTCCTTGCCCATGGAAGCTCTGAACCATCCGTGAGGAATCACGAGTAGTTCACAAGGATGTTTTGTTGTGGGGTGTTTTCGAATACCGTTGTGCCCCACTCAGGGCCGCCACCACAATTCGTTCTAGCGATATCTGCTAAGTTGTTGTCAGTAATTCACAAAAAGGGAAAAAGCTCCACCATAGTAAAGCTAGATTTTTTTCAAAACCCTACCAAGTAAGCGAAGATGATTTATGACTATAAGCTATCTTCGAGATGGGACGAGTTTCCCTCGGGTCTTGTATGTCGTAAATCCAAGGAGCAAGCATATCTTGAATGGAGTGAAGATCAAGCTAGAAGGGACTTTATATCGATCGGTCGTTGGGTAGCAAAAGAGAAACCACTTGGATCTGGGGTGATCGGAACGGAATGACGGCATCAATTCATCGAGGGGATAGCAAGTAGTGTGATTCACCATGTCGGAAGGAAGGGCACTTGCACAAAGTGAACAGACATTATGTGAGGTATTGTTTCAAAAACCAAAACTAATCCGACCTAATCTCGAGGACGAGATTCTTTTAAGGGGGTAAGACTGTCACATCTAGGATTTTTGACTTCTTTTCACAAAAATCCTAATGTGTCCGCACATTGCATTTAGGCATGAGCATGTGCATTCATAAGCTAGTTTGTGTGCAAAATGTGATAATACAAGTGCTTGATGTAATGCTCACTAATTTCATTTAGACATGAAGATGGCCTAAAAATTCATTAGGGGGTCATGTAAATGACCATAGTCAAGAAAATGTCTCTCTCTAACTTAGCTCTCTGGAAGTGATTTGTTAAAGTGTCAAAAAGTGTTTCCGGACATTCCAAATGATTTTGGGGTTTAAAGCTTTTAGTTAGAGAATTTTATAAGGAGTAAAAGTTCTAAAGATCACTTCTTGTGAAAATGGGTGGAAGGAATATATTTTGAGGGAAAAGATCAGCCTAGGGGCTGGTTTTCCATTTATTTGATTTTCCAAGATATTTTCTTTGGGGAATTTATATTTCAAAAAATATTGGGAATTTGGCCACACTTCTTTAAGATGAAATATTCCACTTATTGAAAGGAACAGTTTTCGTGTAGAATGTTTCTCCAAATTCTCTTTCATTTAAAAGATACGAGCGCTTTAAAAATCGTGCTCGTGCACTTTTAAAATAAAAATTGATCATTAGTTTGGGGGACCCACCCGTCAGCCTCTCAAGGCCAACAGGCAGGCCCCCGTGTGGCTCCACCGGTGCCCGGCGAGCGCATGGTCACCGCGTGCACGGTCACGCTCCACCGCTGAGCGCAAGGTGACACCACGTCGACCTGCGCCCTGCCTCGTCGACCCCGTTACTCCCTCGTCCACCTCGCCATTTCTCTCGTCATTCTCTCTCCCTCCCACTCGCACAGACGGACGCGGGCAGAGCCACCTCATCGTCGTCGCCATGGCGTCGCACATGCTCCATCACCGTCACCCAACCCTGCCGAGCCAGAGCGTTGCCCAGGCCGGCCGCTGAGCTCGTGCTCGCGCACAGTGCCTTGCCGGCCACCTTGTCTTGCGAACCCGCCGCCGCGGAGGCCACCCGGAGTGCGTCGCTGGACGGCCGCTCGCCGCTGCCGTGCCGCCAAGGGCCACCGCGGGGCAATCTCGGCCGCCAGCGGGTGCGGGTGGGGCGCCGCGTGCCTTGCCGCCAGTCGGCGGCGCCGGAGGGCCACCCCACCGGACGGCCCCAAGTCCACACCGCCGCTCCTCTGTTCTTCCTCGTGCAAGGACCTTCGAGCTAGAATTAGAAGAAGGTGAGGGTGCTTCCTGTAAAAGCGCCAGACACATGCAAGTTCAGATCCAGGCCTGTGCAATTCTGGGAAAGTTCAGGGGCCTAAATGAAAAGCATTTGTCCTATTCGATTTATCAAAATGAATTTCAGATTTCAGTTTAAATCTTGTAAAATGCATATCTCCTAGAATACTTGTCCAAATGATGTGATTCAAGTTGCATTATTTTTCTTATGATGTGAACTATCTGTGAAAAATATGATAGGTCATGTTTGTAGACTTTTCCTTGTAGATTTATTTAATCTTTGATGAGGGATTAAACTAAGGAAATTCATAAGTAATTGTATAAGGCTCAGAAAAATGTGGTTCTTGTCTTGGTGATCTTGTATTGTTATGCTCTTGCTGTGGTAAGGAAATGAAGTATGCCTTTTGTGTGAAATTATAGAGTTGTAGTTCAGACTTGATTTATGAGCTAGGAAGGAAATAATTCATAAATCAATCATATATTTGTGATCTAAGTTTTATAATTTTTGTGGGCTCATTGTATACCAATGTGCAGCCCCTGCTGTAGTGATATGCTTGGTTTGATCAACTTGGTAGTACTAAGTAGTTTCTACATGCATTCTGTCCTGCTACTTGTGAATTTTGTGTAGGGCAATTGGATCATCCAAATGGGGTGAAATCTGGATGATGGGTTTAATTTGATATTTAGTACATACTATAATTTTAGTAGGATTTTAGGAGTAACCAATCTTGGTGTTCCTGTTCAAGCCATTGGTTGGTTAATTAGGGGTTAACCCAATGATGTCATGGCTAACCTAATTTTAAGTGGGTTTTCGAGTAACTTGTATATAGATTAAAGTTAGAGTATTAGTTTATCTATTTACTTGTTAAAGTTTCATGATCATTGGATGGATGGTTTAGGAGTTGTGATGATCATAATTTGGGTGACAGGTGTTTCACTTGCTTTGTTTTGCTAGAGTCAGACCAGATGTTAGGTGTTTTAATTGTAGTTAACCTGGGAATCAGCTTATGAGGTCTTTAGATGTTTGGTGGAGAATTTCTTAGACCATCTTCAATCATGGTCATTGGATTAATAGTTTGAAAACTATGGCGGTTACAAGGTGGTAGACAGAAGCTGTTTCATGTGCTGTTATTCTAGAACCGGTTCGATGTTGACTGTTTCGGGCTTAGTTAAGTTGGGAATCAGGTCTTGAGGTCTTAAGAGATTTGATGTGGATTTCTATAAGCTTTCCATATCATCCTCAATCATGTCTATCGAATTAATAAATATTTAGTTATGATTTAATTACTGAGCTGCTGCCCTATGTCTAGAACTTGTTAGTAAGGCATGAATACATGTTGCTTAGATAGACCTTAGTTGTGATGATTGATGGGATGATTAGTGTGTGTATGTATGATTGTTCATGAATAGATAATGATAAGTGAGTTAATATGACTGGTGGTTAAGTAGTAGGTCATGATGAATTGGTTGGGATGATAACGCTTAAGTGTACATCTTTGGCTTTACTGGCTTGTTTGCTAGTGATAGATGTAATAGTATCATTGCTACCTGAGCATTCATAATCGTCGACCATACGTGATCATGCATATGTCGACACTTATGTATTCATATATGCACACATGCATCATTCTAGGATCACGATAAGGGATTCATCGAGAAGGACAAGGATCCCGAAGGACAAGTCGGGAAGGAAGTTCCCGCACAGGAGGTGATCAGGAGCCAGACGTGGAGTGATCAAGCATTTGGAACCTCGACCACGCTTAACAAAGAAAGGCATGCCCCAGAGCATTTGTCCTACGGTTTGCCAAAACTAACTTGTGTCATCTTATTGTTTATGTTGCATTAACTTATAGGCGTTGAATGACACCTTTGATTCATTACCCTTCCTTGACCACTTGATATACCTACACTGGATTAAGTGTAGGACGTATTATGCTTAGCCTTGCTTAATTACGCGTTAGAAGTCAAGTGGATGGATAATCATCCGCGAGGATAGGGATTCACATGATGATGGTTGGATCGGGAAAGGAAAGGTTGGAACATAACCCAAACGGGATTCCTCAATAACCCTGTATTGTTCCAGCCCTCAGTCATTTTGAACAGCTTCCCACACTTAGGTGGTGTAATGGCACCCCGAAGTCTAGTAACTTGTTTGGGTTGGGATTCGACCTAGAGGACGCACTGTGCTGGTGTTAGGGTGGGACAGGTCGCGACATTAAGACTGATGTTTGTACCCGACTAGATACAGGCGTTGAAGGCCTGGGCACGAGTGGTTCCTGTTGATCCTAATTCCGAACGTGCGAACGATGACCTGACACTCACTTTAGTGGGTGAGCGGGGCGTGTGTGAGAAATTACCCTCAGCTGAGTAGGAATCGGTTATAATCGCCATCGTTCCTGGATAGGAATAACTTGACGTGAGTACATGCAATACAGAATAAACGGGAATGGAAACGGGGTTATGTTGCCATGACGGATATGCAATATCGGAATATGATCAACCATGTGAAAGGATGATTGTTTTATACTTCTACTTGATGATATTTTAGTGCAGGTGCAAACCTAGTAAGTGCAGGTATTAATTAATGTGATAAGCTAGTATAGCTCACCTAATGAAGATGAAGTAAGCTCATGTCATTTATGCAAGAAAGGGTCAGCTAAACCACCATATGGCCTTGCATACACTTATAAGAGTCCTTTATTTTCTCGGTTTAAGATGGGTAAATATACTATGTGCGAAAGGTATGATCAAGTGAATTATTAATTGCTGAACTGTACGATTCTGGTGTGTCATTGGAAAAGTTTGAAATCCTTCGAGATTTCGGATGACTACCGGGTTTACATGGGCTCAAGTCTGTTCATCGACGCCTTGGCGTTGATAAATCATATTTGTGCTTATGTAAATTGGGTGGTTCTCTTTCACGCCTCCGCCTCCCGACCCCGTGCGCCTCCGCCCCCGACGTCGACCGCCGCCCAGACCCTCGCCCACGACCGTCGTTGCACACCGCCTCCGCCTCCACCCTCGACGCCAACCACGGCCGACCCTCCGCCTCCGCCTCGGATGCGCACCGGCAACCTCGATGCACCTCCGCCCTTGACGCCGAACACCGCCGACCCTCCGCCCTCGATGCCGAACACCGCCGACCCTCCGCCTTCGCCCCCAATGCCGGCCACCCCTCTTCCACCCCGCCGACCCTCCGGCCCCGACCGCCGTTGCACACCGCCTCCGCCCCCACCGCCGACCGCCGCGACCCTCCGCCTCCGTCCCGACGCGTGCCGACAACCTTGACACGCATCCGCCCTCGACGCCGACCGCCGCCGACCCTCCGCCCCCGACACCGACGTCAGCCACCCTTCTTCCAACCCGGACGGACCGCACGCCTCCGCCCCGACCCCGACCTCATCCTATCCTCCTCCATTGACCGGCATCGACAGCACAGGGTGAGTGCTCTTCCACGGCACTGGATGCCTTCGGTTCTGAAATCTCCATTGTACTTTACCTCTCTGCATTTCTTGGTTCAGTCAGATTAGCACTTTGGTTAGAATTGAGGTCATTGGATAAGGAAGTCGTAGTATGAACTGGCTAGTTGTTGACGGTAGATAATGTTGGCGGTCCTTATTGCATATCTAACCCCGCCAACTTAGGTTCATAGTTCACCAAAAACCACCTAGATAGGAGATTTATACTAATGAAATTCCATAGTTTTGGTGAACACTTGTTTTGCAGGAGCATTCATGGAATACATATATTTTGGGTCAAAAGCTAGAGAAAAGAGAATAAATATTTGAATTATAAAATGGGCCCAAAAGCAAGACAAGGAGAAAATGGGAGAAAGGCCAAACCGACGTGCCAACACGACGAAACACCTCATGGGCCAACTCCAGGCCTAGAACCTAGCCCGCCAGCCAAAGTCGGTGCCCGGGGGCGGTTCACCTGGCGCGAGCGTGCCAGGGACGCGGGCGCGCCAAGGAACCTGCCGCCCGGGCCCACCTTCCTGGAGGCGGTGCATTCAATGCTCCAGAGGGCGATGCGGGGGTGTTTTGGTCATTTGGACGCGCGGGAACCGGCCATCTACACATATAAAAGCCCTTCTCTCTTTCATTTCACATATTCACTTTTCATTCTTCATTCTCATTCCACCCTGTCCACTTCCACAAGCCTACACTAGAGGAAGAGTAGAGCCATTATACCTAGCTTCTAGCTAGAATAGAAGTAGGAGAGTGAGAGAGGTCAAGAGCGGAGTAACTCTTTTCGAGTACTCCCAGAGGCTAGTCTTCCACGGGGTGGAGTGCCGGATTAGTCGGCTTCCTCCTCACTTGTACCTCGGCGACTTCTTACGCTTGAAGTTATCTTTGTCGTTATTTGCTTGCGGGTTCGTCGACCGTCCTTGTGGCGGTAGTTCTAGTAGAGGACTCCTGATAGAGATGGATGTTCCTGGCCAATGCTAGATCTGTAATGTTACCGTAGACGTGGTGTCTAAGCTGATAGTTACATTCATCTGCCTCGTACTCCACGGTTGAGGTGGTAGGCGGCAGGTGGTGACAGCCCTGTCCGTCCCTTGTAATCCCCCACGTCCGGATACGGCGTAGAGCTACAATCCGGCATCACTTGGTAGACCAGGTGCGATCCGGTGCCCGAAGCAAGTGAATAGCGGTTGAGTTACCTTTCTCTAAGGATTCGTCCTATAGAAAACCTCACTTTCCCAGTTATCTACCCCATCCTCCGGGCAACCTAGCTAAGACCTAAACCCGACCATACCGTTCTTCGTGAAGTTTACGATACCCCGTTCATCACCGGGTGAAGTGCTACAACGGTCTTTCCGTGCGCTTGCGGAATTTATCGCTTTCGCTAAGAAATACCAACAAGCATTTAAAGCACCGTTGCTTAGGAACGGTTGTACGGTTTATCTCCGAACCTAGTTGCCCGTGTACCTTGTTCTACCTTTGCTTCTATTTTTATTTATTGTTACAAATGGAGCTACCAACCATTGCCAAACTGTCAGCTCCTAAGGGCGAGCTCGTTAAAACGCCACAATCCTCGAAGCCAATCACAGCTTCTAGTTACAAGCTCCGTCCTGGCCTCATAGCCATGGTTCAGGACCAAGCCTTTTTAGGCTTGGATTATGAAAATCCATATCATCACCTAAGGGAGTTTGAACAACTCTGTGAATGCCTAACCATTTGTGGCATGTCACAAGAAACGTTGCGTTGGAAGTTGTTTCCCTTCTCACTCAATGAGAGGGTGAGACAATGGTACAACCAAAACATAGGAAAGACAAATGGAGATTGGGAAGAACTTCGTGACAGTTTTTGCGTCGCATTCTTCCCTATATCTCGAATCTCTTCCCTGCGACAAGAGATTCTCAACTTCCGACAACTAAAAATGAAACTAAAGGAGTAGTGTGGGACCGATTTCTGACCCTGACCAGGTTAGGTCCTGACTTGTGTTATTACAACACTTTTGGTTAGGGTTAGGCAGAGAATCTGCCCTTTTGCTCAATGCATCTGTCGGTGGATCTTTTATACATAAGACCACAGCGGAAGGAGAAGCTCTCCTAAATCGTATTCTAGAGAACACTCCCCCGCTAAAACCCATCTGGTTTGAGCCTGAGCCAGTTATAGAGGAAGCCTCTTCGGCAATTGCCGAATCCATGATAGAGACTACCTCTCCTGAGCCAGAAGCCACACAGGAAGTTTCCAGTCAAATGGAACTTCCTGTATTCGAGGATGAGTTTTTCGAAGATTTCAGAAACGCCTCGAAATACGAATGTCATAGGAGACCACCAATCCCTGTCATTCCTAGCGGTCCTCTTGATGAATTATTTCTCAGAGAATCCGTTAAGGAGTTGACTGCTATAATGAGCTCAGAATGGGTAGCAGAAGGAGACCTCTCGCCTGAAGAAATTCAGATTTGTGCTCCTTCTTCACCCCTTCGATGCAAAATCCAAGGAGATTGGGTGGATGTTCTGTACAATCCCACTGTTGGAACAAACATCATGTCAAAATCCTACGCATTCATGTGCTTAGGAGAAAAACCGCGTACTCCGACAGTCAAATCCTTTAGGGTAGCACCTCGGTCTGCTCTTAACGGACAGGGGAATACGATTCTCTATTCCCCTAGAAAAACTCGTTACAAGTCCACCAAAAACAGGGGAATTGGGTGTCAAACTAGGGAGAATACGATTCTCTATTCAAGTCACGCGAGCTAAAAACTCAGTGGCTGAACTTCCCCCTAGTAAACCCTTAAAGGTCATGTTAGTAATTCCTTTCAAAACCCCAGAGATGTCTTTAGAGAGCGATGCTCCTCACTTCATAGAAGAGGAAGACGAACTGGGAGAAACCATAGAATTACCCAAGGAGGAGAAACCGACACGACCTCCAATTGAGCTTAAATCCTTACCTGTGGGACTATGCTATGCCTTCTTGAATGGCGATTCGCAAACTCTTGTCATCATAAGCGACAAGCTTAGCGACAAGGAGACTACCGAACTCATCGCTGTACTAGAAAAGCATAGAACGGTCTTCGGGTATTCCCTAGATGATCTCAAGGGTATAAGCCCAACCTTATGCACACATCACATTCCCATAGACCCCTCGAGTACGCCAACTCGAGAACCTCATCGAAGGCTAAATAATGCGATGCGTGAAGTCATGAAAAAGGAGGTTTTGAAACTTTTTCACGCCGGGATTATCTATCCCATACCACATAGCGACTGGGTTAGTCCCATCCAAGTGGTTCCCAAGAAAGGAGGTATGACGGTAGTTAAGAATGATAAAAATGAGCTTATCCCACAAAGAACCGTCACGGGGTGGAGAATGTGTATCGATTACTGAAAACTCAACATGGCAACAAAGAAAGATCACTTTCCGCTCCCCTTCATTGATGAAATGTTGGAGCGGTTAGCGAAGCACTCTTTCTTCTGTTTCCTAGATGGGTATTCGGGATATCATCAAATACCCATCCACCCCGATGATCAAAGTAAGACGACATTAACTTGTCCATACGGAACATATGCCTATAGAAGGATGTCGTTTGGGTTGTGTAACGCACCCGCATCTTTCCAACGGTGTATGATGTCTATCTTTTCAGACATGATTGAGGAAATCATGGAAGTTTTCATGGATGACTTCTCAGTCTATGGAAAAACTTTCAATCATTGTCTTGAAAATTTAGATAGAGTCTTGCAGAGGTGCCAGGAGAAAGATTTGGTACTCAATTGGGAAAAGTGCCATTTCATGGTCTGCGAGGGCATTTTCCTAGGCCATCTAGTGTCAGAACGAGGGATAGAGGTAGATAAGGCTAAGATAGAAGTTATGGAGCAACTACCTCCCCCTGTGAACATAAAGGGAATCCGCAACTTTCTAGGCCATGCAGGGTTCTATAGGAGATTTATCAAAGACTTTTCCCAAATATCTAGACCCCTCACGAGCCTACTAGCTAAGGACGTACCTTTCGAATTCACAGATGAGTGCTTGCACGCATTCAATACCCTTAAGGATGCACTCATCTCAGCTCCGATCATCCAACCTCCTGATTGGACCCTACCATTCGAGATCATGTGTGATGCTAGTGACTATGCTGTTGGTGCGGTCCTTGGCCAAACCAAAGATAAGAAGCATCATGCGATCGCTTATGCTAGCAAAACACTAACAGGAGCTTAGCTCAATTACGCTACCACAGAGAAGGGGCTCCTGGCAGTCGTTTATGCTATCGATAAGTTTAGGTCTTACTTAGTGGGAGCAAAAGTCATTGTCTACACAGACCATGCAGCCTTGAAATATTTGCTCACTAAGAAAGACGCAAAACCCCGTCTAATTCGCTGGATTCTTCTACTCCAAGAGTTTGACCTTGAGATAAAAGATAAAAAGGGAGTAGAAAATACCGTTGCAGATCATTTGTCGCGTATGCAGGTTACTAACATGCAGGAACTTCCTATAAATGACTTCCTACGCGCCGACATGCTACTAAAGGTGACAGACAACAACCCTTGGTATGCGAACATCGTCAACTATATGGTTGCCGGATATATACCGCCAGAGGAAAACAGGAGAAAATTGCAAGTCGAAAGCTGACATCGCCTTTGGGATGACCCATACCTGTATCGGGTATGTTCAGATGGTCTGTTGAGGAGATGCGTACCAGCAACAGAAGGCCTACAAATCATTGAGAAGTGTCACTCCGCACCATACGGAGGCCATTATGGAGCATTCCACACACAAGCAAAAATCTGGCAATGCGGATTCTTCTGGCCGACGATGTATGAAGACACCAAAGAATTCATTCGGAGGTGTCGGAAGTGTCAGTTCCAAGGAGGCATCACAGCTCACAACGCAATGCCACTACACTACAACCTTCAAATTGAGATATTTGATGTGTGGGGCATTGATTACATGGGGCCGTTCTAGAAGTCCCAAGATTGCGAGTACATCCTAGTGGCTGTTGACTATGTATCCAAGGGGGTAGAAGCTATGCCCTGCAGAGCAGCTGATGCCAAGCACGCCAGGAAGATGTTTCATGAAGTAATCTTACCTCGCTTTGGAACACCACGCATGGTGATCAGCGATGGAGGATCTCACTTCATTGACAAAACATTCAGAACATTCTTAAAAGAGCTTGGAGCCAAGCACAACATAGCTACCCCCTATCATCCTCAAACTAGTGGTCAAGCAGAGACCTCCAACAAACAGATCAAGAACATCCTACAGAAAACGAGTCAACGATATGGGGAACGGCTGGAAAAGTAAGCTTCCCGATGCACTCGGGCATACGGGACCGCTTACAAAACCCCTATCGGCATGTCACCATTCCGGCTCGTGTACGGGAAAAGTTGCCACTTACCGTAGAGCTCGAACATCGAGCTTATTGGGCTATCAAGAGCTGGAATATGGATCTCAAATTAGGCGCGAAATCGACGAATGATTTACGAACTGGAAGAATGGCGAGAGAAGGCTTATCATAGTGCCAAGCTCTACAAAGAGCGAACCAAGAGATGGCACGATCACCGAATCAAGCTCAAAACCTTCAAGCAAGGCGAAAAGGTCTTACTCTTCAATTCGAAGGTTAAATTATTCGGTGAGGGGAAGTTACGGAGCAAATGGAAAGGACCATTGTTGACACTAGATATGCACACGAAAGAATCAAAGAGAAATAATCCGCAAGCGCACGGATATCGGTGAGCACTTCACCCAACGCGAAGCGAATAAAGTAAACTTGTAAACCAAAGAACAATAATAACAACGAACTTACTAGTATTAGAAGTTGAATTGCCGAATGATTCTGAAACCAAGCCTCGGGTTAGGAGACTTGATCCCACAGATACACTGGAGAGGAGACACCGACAGGCCGGGCTTCCTCCAAATCTACCTCCACTCTATACTCTCTCAATCTCTCTTGATACTAATACCCTATAGAGATAGATCCATTCAAGGGACCCTTCTCTATCTAACTCTCTCTCTGGATTGAAGTCTTTAATGAATAGGAGAATGAATTAGGGTTTCACCCGAGGGGGCCGGGGGCTCTGCTTATATAGCCCCCTAGGATTAACCACAGCCCTCGGATCAAACCGACCTAAATGGACGATAATTATTGATCTTCAAAGTCGGTGGAGGCGGGATCCGCGAGACTCCACGATTGGTGGAGTCGGGGAGTCGGCCGACTCCCCTCCCGGTCGGCCGACCCGGCGGTGCGGAGTGGGCCCCGGTTTCAGGTGTCGCCTTCGGAGTCTTCTAGATTATACTTTTTCACCCGTTCGGTCTTTCTCTCTACGTAAACCCGACATGTGGGCCATCTTGGGTAGTTTTCAAATTTGTCACCTGCGAAATAGATATTCACCAAAACTCGTGGAATTACTCATGGTGGTAACCCTATATCTATCAAGTATTTATGAATAGGTCCATTTGCATGCTAAGTTGACGGTTAATTTTATGAGTTAACGACCGTCAACAAACTCCCCACACTTGTCTTTTACTCATCTCGAGGAAAAGGATGGATTATTTTAAGCATAGCCTCAAACCAAGACATCAACATTAGATTATCCACGATCATACATCTGTACTGCGGGGTTCAAAAGTGTCTACCATTGAACTTTGGGGAGTTGAAAGATGGAACAGCGCGAAGTAGAGATCCGTCTTCTATCAATCCTGTCACTCGGAGTTTTTATAACATTTTTGCAAAGAAAACTTAGCTTACCCTTCTCCATCATGTAGCACACTCGAATCACTCTTTATATGTGGTATTTGTAGAACTCACCATTATGTATAGAGCACTCAAATCTCTCAATGTATGTAGTATTTTTGGAACTCACTTGAGGCATGTGAAAGGGTATACCTCCTATTCTACTAAGGCTTATGTGGAGTTTAAGGTATTTCAAGGAATAGCATTTTTACCTTTGTATATTGATTAGTCAAAAACAGGAACCAAGGAGAGGGGGACCTTACTCTAGATCAAGTGTGTGCAAGTGTGTGGAATATTTGGTGGCTAAATTGATGATAATAATGCTCCTTCCTCTCTTGCACACTTTTCTCTTGAACATTGCTTTGCTTGATCTTTTCTTGAATAGCTCTTTGAGCTTCTTTGAACTTTCCTTCTCTTGGGATCACAATACTTAAGAGCTCATGGGCTATCTCTTTTCTTTCTTTTCTTCTTCTCTCTCTTTTTTTTAACATTATTTTTGCATAGCCCATGTCTCACTCTCGGACACAATAACTTTCTTGAACATGATGATGATGATGACAATAATAATCTTTCGACAACTGGATGATGATAACGATTCTTGGAGCATATAGAAATCCTAGAAAGTGTATGTATCCTTCTCCCAGTGTAGGAGATGGATGAATGGCGGAAAGCATGTTTTTGCGTACTCCCAGTGTAGGAGCGCGAGATATATATGTGGGTGTAAGTGCACTTGATCATATAAGTAAGAGACCCTTCTCTAAGGCTCTAATACCGCCAAGACTATTCTCAACACAAATAAAAGCTTATGTGCTAGTCTTTTTAGAATTTTGTCGACGAGGCTCTATAGGCATTTATAACCACAGAGGAGAGGTATAGCTAACATTTTACGATTTTCGAAAAGAAATTCTCCAAGTAACTAGACATCAAGAAATCAGGTTCTCATGGTCCATGCTATATCACTTTGTCCTCAACAACTTAAGTAAAATGGGGTCCCTATAAAATACGTTCCCAACAGCAACGGGATTCCCGGGAATTATCATGGTGTGAGTCTATCTTGGGGTCATGATTAAAATAATCTACCTTCTCGGTATATATATCGGGTGATTTAATTCAAAGTGTTCCCCAAACGAATCGGAAAAACGTGATCGGTATAAAATTTGGAATGTAGGGAAGCAAACTCTGATCGTGGACGAAAGCCGGAGCCAAGCTGGCCCGGCCCATGGGCGGCCGACCCTAGATATGGGGCGGCCGACTCTATGCAGTGGCCCCTCGGGGTCCGCTTCGTGGTGCCTGATCTTTACGTCGTATGTTCTCAAATATTTTTGCTGGTTCGCTGATATCCGTTAGTTTCGTCGTCGGTTGTCTCCCCCACACTAGATTCCTGTTATCTTCATTCACAACAAGGTGGAGACAAAAGAGGCAACACATATGCAATAATAAATATAAATAAAAACTTTATTTCATCTTCATTAAGGCCTGGATTACAAGTATTGAAAGGAACTAAGATCGAACTAAACTTTAACTAAGCATTCTTGCAAACTAAAACTTTTAATCTAAGCATACTAGGCCTTTCTGATGCTAAGACAAATCTCATCTAATCAACTCGCTTCTCTAGAGCGTCTAACTTCTTTTCTAACTTATCCGTCCTCTTTTCTAACGCATGAAGTCTATCTATGAGAGTGACAATACTACTGCTCTGGACACGCTGGCAGTTTTGCAGAGATGCAATAATGTCGCGCTGAGTTTCTAGCTCCGTCTCTAAGTCTACAACAGTCTTGCGACGCTTCCTTGGAGCTTCTGAGGTGGCGAGAGCTGCTTTCGGGGCTTCCTTCGGAGGGACGAACTTCACTTTGCTCGGGTGAGCACGGACTCCCTCGAAATACGAGCGCTCTCCAGTGCTATACTTAGCACAGACGATTTCCCCTTGCTTGTTGGTCTTCACTCCCATAAGCATCTCATTGTGCTTAGGAGGGAGGATCTTGGTGCCTTCGGGAGCTTCACAATAGGACCCTTTGGTGGAGGTCCATCTAGGAGCAAAGGCTTGGGTGCGGTGATGACTAGTTGGGCGAAGTAGCTATGGGCATAAGCTTGAGGTTTTGGAGGAATAGAGGCTAGGGGTTTTGGCTCGGCAAGAATGATAGCCTTGGACTTAGGCTCCTCCTTGGGATGGTGTTGAGATCAATCCGAAGCGGATCAATCTTCTATCTAAATTTTACGGCTCGGCTTCATCATTCTTTGCGTAGCAAGCTTGATGCTAGGAGGAGGAGGCTTTAGATGGAATGAGGTTGGCTTTGGCTGGGCTTCTTTATATAGGGGGATGGAGAGGCATCTAAAGGGCATCTAAAGGGAATCTCGATGGAATAACGCGTCAACGTGATCTCAAAAACCCTAATCGGCAAAAATTCCCGAAGGAAGAGTATGGAAGGATCACGAATGCAAAAGGCGGCGGCGAATGGGGAGTCCATGGGTCGGCCGACTCCCCTATGGGTCGGCCAACTACGGCGGTGGACCCCCTGCCGGGGCTTTTCGCAACCTATTTAGCGTATTTTTGTCGTTTGGAAAAATACCCTGGACCCCGAAAAACAAAAAGTAAAAAGGTCGGGCCCAACTACCTAATTGAGGAAGAAGTTTAATTCATCTATTTCACCTATTTCCTCAATGGGCTCTAAAAATATTTTAAGGCGTTGACCATTTACCTTGAATATCGTACCTTCGTTGTTGCGAAGCGTAATGGCTCCATGCGATGATGAGCTTACTACTTCGAACGGTCCTTCCCATTTGCTTCGAAGCTTTCCTTGCCCGAAGAGTTTGACCCTGGAATTAAAAAGTAATACCTTGTCTCCGGGTGTGAACTCCTTGATCTTAATTCTCTTGTCGTGCCATCTTTTCACTCTTTCTTTGTATATCTTGGCATTGTGATAGGCTTTCTCTCTCCATTCTTCTAATTCAGAGATTTGCATCCTCCTCTTCTCTCCTGCTGCTTCTAGGTCCATATTCCATTTCTTGATGGCCCAATGAGCTTTGAATTCCAGCTCTACTGGCAAGTGGCAGGTCTTTCCATAGACTAGTTGATATGTTGACATCCCAATAGGTGTCTTGTATCTTTGTTCGATATGCCCATAGTGCATCGGGAGCTTGTCCTTCCATGCAGTTCCCATTTCATTCACTTGTCTTCGAAGAATATTCTTGATTTGCTTATTTGATATCTACGCTTGGCCACTTGTCGAGGGTGATACGGAGTAGCAACATTATGGCGTACTCCATGCTTCAATAGGTATTGCTCAAAGCGTTTGTCGATGAAATGTGATCCTCCATCACTTATGACTATCCTTGGGACTCCAAATCTTGGGAATATTATTTCTTCGAACATCTTCTTGGAGCTTGAACTATCGCCTTTTTGCATGGCGAGCTTCGACCCATTTGGACACATAGTCCACTTTGCTACGAGGATGTATTCACATTTCTTCGACGGTGGAAATGGTCCCATGAAATCAACTCCCCGGACATCAAAGAGCTCGATCGAAGGTTGTTGATAAGTGGCATGGCATCTCTTGAGTTAATGTTGCCATGTCTTTGACAAGGATACATCTTGATGAAATCTTTTGTGTCTTCATACATTGTTGGCCGAGCAAAAGTCCGAATTGCCAAATCTTCGCATGTGTACGGAACACCCCATAATGACCTCCATACGGTGATGAGTGGCATCTTTCGATGATTTTGATTCCTTCTTAAGCTTTCTATAATCTATGCACCATCGCCACACTCGGAAGAGGTAAGGCTCATCCCATATGTGGGATTAACTCATAAGTTTCCTTTTGTTGCCTCCTTGGACGTAACTTTGTAACCATAAAATTAACAATTTTACCGGCACGGACTTGATTCCGTAGAGCATATCGTCCGGAGTCACGTCGTCGATGGGTAGTTCTGGGTTTCTCAATCCATTCTAGACAAGTGATCGGCCACGAGTTTTCTAAAACTTTTTATCTTTTATTTCTAGATCAAATTCTTGGAGTAATAAAATCCATCTTATCAAACGAGGTTTAGCATCTTTCTTAGTGAGCAAATATTTTAAAGCGGATGATCGGTGTAAACAATCACTTTGGCACCCACTAAGTAGGATCTAAACTTATCAATAGAAAGACAAAAGCTAGGAGCTCTTTTTCTGGTAGCATAATTAAGCGAAGTCAAAGTTTTGCTAGCGTAAGCTATTGCATGATGCTTCTTATCCTTACTTATAATGACTCCTACAGAGTCACTTGCATCACACATAATTTCAAAAGGTAAAGTCAATCGGGGGTTGAATGATTGGAAGCGAGATAAAGCTTTCTTAAGAATCTCAAATGATTGGAGGCATCATCAAAGTCAAAAGGTAACATCCTTAGCCAATAAGGGGTAAGAGGTCTAGCGATGAAAGAGAAATCTTTTATGAATCTACGATAAAAATCAGCATGACCAAGGAAACTTCTAATTCCTTTCACATTGATAGGAGGAGGCGGTTGTTCAATAACTTCTATTTTGGCTCTATCTACCTCGATGCCTCTTTGGACACTAAGTGTCCTAGCACTATTCCTTCTCTAACCATGAAATGACACTTTTCCCAATTAAGGACTAAGTGTTTTTTCACATCTTTGTAAAAAATGTTTTCAGTTTCCCGGTTTGTCCTTCATAAAGAAGTCTTCTAAATGGTTGTCCTATCAACAGTGGAAATCCCCTATGTCAAAGACATAGAAGCTTAAGTGAACAGGGGTTCCTTCTACACCGGAGTGGTAGGTCATGTAGGATTCCTAAACAACGAAGAATTTGTCTTGAAAGATTTCTTATGAACTTCACTCGTTGGGGTCAATGTCATGTTTCTTTGCAAATATTTTGCTAGTGTGGTAGACATGATATTTATACCCACAACCGGATTGTAGAGAGCGTCTATGCGATCATTGCTAATCATGCAATGAATGGGAAGAGAAGATGAATCCAACCGAATTATTTCAGAGGAAAGCTCTAACTCTTCTAACCACTCATTGCTCATGACAGACACTAACTCTCCTGAGGTTTTTCCTGTTGGAATATCCTCATCAATATTGCATGGCTTTATTGGGTGATATTTGCCTTGTGGCTTCTTCACTTTGTGATAGTTGAAGATGTTTCCAAAATCGGAAAACAGATCGGGTTCAATATCTAGCATAAAATCGGGAAGTGGAATGTCTTCCTTGTCTTGCTCAAGACATGGATTAGGCGAGTGGATGGTGTATCGGCAAATGTTTGTCTTCGGCTACTTGAGGTTCTACTTCTAGGAGGTAGTCTAATTCACTTTGGATAGGATTTGGTCTAGGATTGATCTTGCTTTCTCGTGAGAGATATGCAAGAATGATCCTCCCGAAGTTGTGTCGAGCAATTTTCTACTGTCTCTACTCGGACCTTTATAAAAGTGTTGTAAAAGAATGGGATCTGGTAGACTAAGGTCCGGGCGATGCTAAAAGTGTAGTAAAACAATTCCGGGATGAGGCCAAAGATTCTTCGGGTTCTTGCTTAATAGTCGAACCTTGATTCTAAGGTCAACGATTTGGGAGATGGGATAGAAATCTAGGCAAAAGTTGGAGCGTAAGGACCCCCAATCTCCTTGTTGCTTACCTACAAACTTTATCATACCATTTTCTAGCTTTTCCCTTTAATGAGAAAGGAAATAGCTTCCAACGGAAGGGTTTTGTCGGACATGCCCTCTATGCGAAGACAGTCACATGTTTGCTCAAAGTCTCTAATGTGAAGGTAAGGGTTTTCGTCTCCTTCTCCCGAAAGGATAGGCTTTGGACCAATGCAATCAACCGTGGACTCGGCTAGGTGTTTGGATAGGTTGTGATGACTCATGTGGCACTAGGGTCTCCGTGGGTGCGAGAAAATTGAAAGATAGGAATGGAATTTGAGTTATCCATAAGGATAGAAAAAGATAAAATGTACGGAAAAGTAAAGTGCAAGAAAAAGATAAAAGTATAGGTACAAGATAGAGCAAGATTTAGGTTATCTAAGCAGACCGTCTTTCTCCCCGAAACGGTGCGAAATGCTTGTTGACACTAGATACGCACACGAAAGAATCAAAGAGAAATAATCCGCAAGCGCACGGATATCGGTGAGCACTTCACCGGGAGATAAGTCCCGAGTATCGTATTTGTTTTTATCCGCTAAGAGAAAACGTGCAATAGACTAACCCGATCTTTACTACTACCCCGGGCTGCTAGTCAAGTGAGAATTAAGCGATATAGAGAGAACTCCTTCGTCAGTCTTCTTCTAACCTATGGCAAGCTTTGAGACTACTTTTGTTCTAAGGGGGTACCGAGGAATAGACACCACGAGAGGATGCTAAACCGGGCACAAAGGACCTACCTTACCTACCAACGGGAAGTGGATTACAAAGGTAATAAAGGGATTGTCACTTCCCTCACTACTACCACGGTTCCGGCCGAATAGGGAGCATCTACAAGTGAACCTAGCCTAAGCACCACGCTTATGCTAAAGAATGATTACTCTATTCCCAACGCGAAGCGAAATAAAGTAAACTTGTAAACCAAAGAACAATAATAACAACGAACTTACTAGTATTAGAAGTTGAATTGCCGAATGATTACGAAACCAAGCCTTGGGTTAGGAGACTTGATCCTTGAGATACACCGAGAGGAGACACCGACATACCGGGCTTCCTCCAAATCTACCTCCACTCTATACTCTCTCAATCTCTCTTGATACTAATACCCTATAGAGATAGATCCATTCGAGGACCCTTCTCTATCTAACTCTCTCTCTCTCGGATTGAAGTCTTTAATGAATAGGAGAATGAATTAGGGTTTCACCCAGGGGCCAGGGGCTCTGCTTATATAGCCCCCTAGGATTAACCACAGCCCTCGGATCAAACCGACCTAAATGGATGATAATTATTGATCTTCAAAGTCGGTGGAGGCAGGATCCGCGAGACTCCACCTGATTGGTGGAGCTGAGGAGTCGGCCGACTCCCCCTGGTCGGCCGACCCGGCCGGTGCCAGTGGGCCCCGTGTTTCGAGTGTCGCCTTCGAAGTCTTCTAGATTATACTTTTTCACCCGTTCGGTCTTTCTCTCTATGTAAACCCGACATGTGGGCCATCTTGGGTAGTTTTCAGTTTGTCACCCCGCGAAAATAGATATTCACAAAAACTCGTGGAATTACGTCGGTGGTAACCCTATATCTATCAAGTATTTATGAATAGGTCCATTTGCATGCTAAGTTGACGGTTAATTTTATGAGTTAACGACCGTCAACAACCATACACCGTCATCGACACGTCGAATCATGGGGCAATCACAATTCAAGATGATGACGGTAATATCTTCAAAGTTAACGGTCAGTGTCTCAAACTTTTCTTTGAGTCTTCCCGCAATTTAAATTTCAGCGAAGAACTAGACGAGAATAGATTTAATTATGCCTAGATTTTGAGTGCTCTCACTTTTTGATTAGGCTAGTTTTTCTATTCTTTCTTATCAAAAAGATTTTCATAAATATTTCCTTTATCTTAGAAATATTCTACCATTTATTCTTCGATTTCCCACCTTTTTATGTCTTGGGTATTTCAAATAAATATTTTTTTACAAAATATTCCCTGAAAATTCCTTTTATCCATTCAAAAATTGGAGTGCACCGTGAGCCTCGATCACCCAACCGGTCAAAACACCAAATTTTGGTAACAAACGAGACCATTGGGGAATTGCCGGGCCGTCTGAGTATCGGCGTGCCGCGGCGGTGTGGCCGTGCCACTGGCGCGCTCGCACCAGGGAGCGAGCCGTTGCTCCCCAAATTTCGTCCCCTGATCCTCAGCCCTTCTCTGATGCTCAACATATGGAGTTTGATCTTGCTGCATTCATGAGAGACAGAGATGTCACCTTCACCTATAAATTGAGCCATCTCCTCCTCTCCTCTCTTCACAAAAGCTCAAGCCATTCATCTCTTTCTCTCTTGTTCATACTCACACACTAGCAAGTTCATCCTCTCTCAAAGCTCCAAATATGGCTAGCCATGCCCTTGCTCTCTATGAGGCCTCCCGCACACCATACAACCTTGATGGTGCTCCATCGTTCTCGCAAGAAAATTTGGAGCAAGAGGAGCCCATGCCCATGGCGCCACTCGCCACGAGGCTGCCATGGAGCAAAGGGTCCAGCAAGGGCGATAGCATCAAGTCATCGTCAAGATCAAGGCCGCCGCTGACCGGCGCCAAGATCAAGCCGACATCCTACCATACGCCTTCGAGCAGCTCTTCCCTCATTCTTGTAGGGAAGGACAAGCCAAGTGGTGGGCGTGGGAAGGGCATAATGCCAAATCCCGCTAAAACTCCGAGGGCCAAACCCATAGGAACTTCTTCTAGCGCCCCCAAGCGCAATGCTAAGAAGGCTCCTACTTTGGTTGATAGTAAGGGTGATGAAACCTCGCCTAGGTTTCCCACTCTAACTTTTCTTAGTAAGAGGGTGGAAGAGGTCAACAAAACGATAGACAAACTAGAAGCGGAGCTTGCGGATAGGGAGTTCGCCCATAGGGACTTAGTAGAGAAGGTTAGGAAATTTCTCCTTGCCTTCTCCACTAAGTTAGAGAGGGTGGCACGTGCAGCCAACATCGCCCATGCTTTAGAGCTCCTCGCTAAGAGCCTTTCGCTCCACCCAAATAATTAAGCGCGCGCACTTCATTTTTAATTTTCAGCTTGTTGCATTTCCCTTTTCAATTTACTTTGTAATCGTGCGCCTATTTGTAATTTTCAGTTTTATAATTGAATATATATATCTTTTCTATCTTGTACACACTTGTTTTTGTCCTATGTGTTGCACAAAAATTCAAGAGACAGGTACAAAAACAAGTGTGAGGGAGGCTACCCCAAGCTCTCAAAGAGATGTACAAAATTCGCGCCTTAAAAAACATCGATTTGTGCATCTTCTCACCTCCTACAAGTGCTTTTATTCTTCCTTGAAATAAAATGGTTTTATGACTAAAAATCGGCTTTGCTCTACCTCGTGTTCGTTGATCGATTGCGACTCGCATACTTTTTATTCCTCGCCAAAATTCTATCTTTACGTGAGCAATTAATTTGATTTGAGGGACCCCATGAATATCTAAGTTATTGTGGGATGAGAGATATTAGGATGATATGATACTTGTTTATCTCTTTGCGTAGACTTGGGTTTTTCTTTGCAAAAATATTAAAACTTATAGCATGATCCTCAAGTGATGATTAAATTCCTACCCCGAGCCAAATATTAGTGCTATATTTATAAACCTTGCCACATAGTTGCTTATCCTTGCACCCAAGTTGTGTCCCGTTTTATCGGATCGTTGCGAGAGAAGTTTCATATGCCCAAGATCGAATATCACACACACCCACCAAATAAAATTGCCGACTTTTACCCTGAAAGTCGCGCACAACATCCTCTCATCCATCCACCAAAAATCGCTGACCCTTACACTGAGAGTTACGCAATCATCTCCACCATAAATAAAAACTTCATCCACTACACTCATGGTTCTCTCTCTCAATTTTATCCACCTGCAAAAATATGGGCTTCATTAGAATTAACATCCCTGTCAGAATAAAAAAAAAAGAAGAGAGAAAGAAAAGAAAAGAAAAAGAAAAGAGAAAGAAAGAAAGAAAAAGATCTCCCCCATACTAATATCCAAAAAAAAGGGACACACAAAAGAAGGGGGGAGAATAACAGAAAGAAGTGTCTTTTTATAGGGAAGCCCATATTTTCCTTCAAATAAAAAGAGAGAGAAACATGGCAAAAAGGAGTTCCACCCACATTTATATTCCACACACACTTGCACATTTTGATATAAGGCTATGTCCTTCCCTCCATTGATCCATGTTTTTGATACAACAACACTCGCAAGGAAAGCATGCACCTCATCCATACCTATAAACTCCAGATATCAGCCATTAGAGGTAGGATGAATAGCAAGGCGACAAAAGCTTTCTGGTAAGGATTAAACACCCACAAACAAAAAGAGCGTCTTGAGAGCATCACTTGAGGAACTCATTGCTATCTTTTCTTACAAAAGCTTTAAAACCCCGAGTCTTGAAAGCAGGGAGACACGAGTTGACTTGAAATCTAGGTTGTTCCATCCCTCAATAAGCTCAAAGATTACTTGGTAGACACTATGAATGCTCACAGATAACCAGTGAGGCTTGGAATAATCTGTATGCAGGTTAATATCTCAGGAAGACGGACCACCTTAGTGACTTTTTGCTTCACTCGAGGACGAGCAAAGCGCTAAGTGTGGGGGAGCTTGCTGGCGGTCCTTATTGCATATCTAACCCCGCCAACTTAGGTTCATAGTTCACCAAAAACCACCTAGATAGGAGATTTATACTAATGAAATTCCATAGTTTTGGTGAACACTTTTTTTGTAGGAGCATTCATGGAATACATATATTTTGGGCCAAAAAGCCGGAGAAAAGAGAATAAATATTTGAATTATAAAATGGGCCCAAAAGAAAGACAAGGATAAAATGGGAGAAAGGCCAAACCGACGTGCCAACACGACGAAACACCTCATGGGCCAACTCCAGGCCCAGAACCTAGCCCGCCAGCCAAAGTCGGTGCCCGGGGGCGGTTCACCTGGCGCGAGCGCGCCAGGGGCGCGGGCGCGCCAAGGAACCTTCCGCCCGCGCCCACCTTCCTTGAGGCAGTTATTCAATGCACCAGAGGGCGGTACGGGGGTGTTTTGGTCATTTGGACGCGTGGGAACCGACCATCTACACATATAAAAGCCCTTCTCCTTTTCATTTCACATATTCACTTTTCATTCTTCATTCTCATTCCTCCCTCTCCACTTCCACAAGCCTACACTAGAGGAATAGTAGAGCCACTATACCTAGCTTCTAGCTAGAATAGAAGTAGGAGAGTGAGAGAGGTCAAGAGCGGAGTAACTCTTTTCGAGTACTCCCGGAGGCTAGTCTTCCACGGGGTGGAGTGCCGGATTTGTCGGCTCCCTCCTCACTTGTACCTCGACGACTTCTTACGCTTGAAGTAAGAGGTTCGTGCTTATCTATTCGTACGTTCCTTCTTGCAAAGTTATCTTTGTCGTTATTTGCTTGCGGGTTCGTCGATCGTCCTTGCGGCGGTAGTTCTAGTAGAGGACTCCTGATAAAGACGGATGTTCCTGGCCAACGCTAGAACTGTAACGTTGGTGTAGACGTGGTGTCTAAGCTGATAGTTACCATCGTTTGCCTCATACTCCACGGTTGAGGTGGTAGGCGACAGGTGGTGACAGCAATGTCCGTCCCTTGTAATCCCCCACGTCCGGGTACGACGTAGAGCTACAGGCCGGCATCACTTGGCAGACCAGGTGCGATCCGGTGCCCGAAGCATGTGAATAGCGGTTGAGTTACCTTTCTCTAAGGATTCATCCTATAGAAAACCTCACTTTCCCAGTTATCTACCCTCTCCTCTGGGCAACCTAGCTAAGACCTAAACCTGACCATACCGTTCTTTGTGAAGTTTACGATACCCTGTTCATCACCGGGTGAAGTGCTACAACGGTCTTTCCGTGCGCTTGCGGAATTTACTGATTTCGCTAAGAAATACCAACGAGATAACTCCTATTTTTAACCATCAACTAGACATGAAAAAGGACCTAAATATAATTAACATCTAAATATAGGGCTTACACTAACAGAATTCCATGAGTTTTGGTGAATGTCTATTTCTGCAGGGTGTCAGCTGAAAATGATTAAGGAAGGCCCACATGTCAGGTTTACATATGGATAATCGGGATCCGATCATAATTCTGTAATCTGGAAGGTTCGAGAAGGCACTGGACCAAACGGGAGGCCGAACCGCCTCGGTGGAGGGGCGGCCGCCTCCTGACCTGGACCAATCAGGTCCAGGCTCATGGATCCTGCTCCACCGCCTTTGAGGATTAATTAAAACCACCCGTTTAAGGTCGGTTTGATCCGACGGTTGCAGTGCATCCTAGGGGGCTATATAAACAGGGCCCCTGGCCCCTGGAGGAGGCATCCCTTGAAACCCTAATTCATTATTTCTAGAGAGGATCAGGTGAGAGAGGTCCCTTGTATGGATCTCCTTCCTAGAGCCTATCATTCAAGATAGATAGAGAGCATAGGGTGGAGGTAGAGTTCGAGGAAGCCCGGCATGTCGGTGTCTCCTCTCCGGTTGTACCTGCGGCATCAAGTCTCCTCGCTCGAGGCTTGGTTCTAGGATCATTCTACAATTCAACTTCTAATACTAGTAAGTTCTTGTTATTATTGGTCTTTGGTTTACGAGTTTACTTTATTCGCTTCCGGTTGGGAATAGAGTAATCGTTTGTAGCGTAAGCATGGTGCTTGAGCTAGGTTCACTCGTAGATGCTCCCTATCTGTCCAGAACCATGGTAGTAGCGGGGGAAGTGACAGTCCCTTTGTTACCTTTGTATCCCACTTCCTGTCAGTAGGTAAGGTAGGTCCTTTGTGCCGGGGTTAAGCATCCTCTGTGGTGTCTCTTTTCCTTAGGTGCCCCCATAGAGCAGTAGTCGCAAAGCTTGCCATAGGTTGGAAGAATACTATGGTAGTAATTCTCTCTATATCGCTCATTACCTTGTTTGTAGCTCAGCGGTTAGGTATAGACTTGGGTTAGTCAGATGCACGTTTTCTCCTAGTGGATAAATAAATAATGATACTCTGGAATATCTCCCGGGTGAAGTGCTCACCGATATCCGTGTGCTTGCGGATTATTTCTCTTTGATTCTTTCATGTGCGTATCTAGTATCAACAAGCATTTGTGCCGCCATTGCTGGGGAGAAAGACGGTCTGCTGAGATAACTCAAGTCGCTTAACCATGTATTGTTCTTTTATCTTTTTTCTTGTTTTCTTTTTGCCTTTTCTTTTCTATAGATAACCCAAATTCCACGCCTATCTATCAATTTCTTGCACCCATGAGAGCAAGCTTAGAGCCACTAGAACCCATGATTCTCACATCTAGCTATGAGCTACGCCCATGTGTGGTTGCAATAGGTCAAAGCCAATCCTTTTCTATAGCTTGAGTCTTATCTTCTAAGCAAGTGGGTAATGTACCCAAGGTCCTATCCTCTAATCAAGAGGGTAATGAACCCAAAGTCCTATCTTTTGATCAACTAGGTAATGAACTTTTGGCTACACTTAGGGAATCTTTTAATCTTCCTATAAATTTAGGTTTAGACCTAGCCTTACAAGACCATGTTCTTCTTCAACATCTTATTACGGGTCTTGATAATGTTGCCTTTGGAGGAGGTTTCCTTTCTTTAAGCTTTAGTGAAGTGGGGTTTGTCCTTATTAATGGACATACTCCTTGCACTAGCCTTCATGATAACATCCTAGAGGTAGAGAAGGAATCGTCCCCCAAACTAGAAGAGGAAGTTTTCATAGCCACTTTACAAACATTCCAATCCCATGATTTAGCTATCCATCCCAAACCAGTAGTACTCCAAAATTCTCTAAGGAAAGGAGTAATTCTATCCTTAGAAATTCGTTTTTATGACAATTTTGGGAGGAGCATAAACTTCCCGCTTCATAAGAGATCTTTTAGTGCATACATTGTCAATCTTCTCAAGAAGAGATCTCTTAGAAAGCGTCTCACATCCAATCCCTTTGAAGGACATTTAGAAAGACTCAAGGATGTCATGTCAAGTGATGCCATAGAAGGAGAGCGAAGCCATCTAGAAGCCACTCTTATCTTCTCCCCTTCTTTGCCCACATCAAATATAGAATGCGAACCCACCTTTAAACCCATCCTTGACCCCTATGACTCATTCTATGCTCTTTCTCCTAAACCACCCGATGATCCTAGAAATACATCTAGATACCCCATGCATAGGAATCATCAAAACCATATAGGGGATCGCGAAGAGCAACATCCATGGCTAGAGAGCATTAAAGACCTATATGCTATTGCCATTGAATGGATGGACAAGATCAACTCAAGAGATGATGCAAGGGAATTTTTGGACATTTATAATGAATCACCCTTGGAAGTAGAAAATGATGGAGACTTCAATGAGCAAAGTAGTTACAGCTTTGAAACCCCTTCAAGACCTTGCTCATATGAAAAATCTCCTGATTCACCTAGTCTCTCTAACATTGCCCCACATGAGATCTTCAACCCCCTCATGCTCCCTGTTCCTAAAGATATTTAAAGGGTGGTTGTAGACACATATACTTATCATAAACATTGCAGATCTCATTGTGTTGAATCCTGAGATTAGTGCACATAGATTGGTGTTGGGGGGGGGAACCACTTCACCAAATCACATCTTGAAGGTTTCCCAAGGACAAGCGTAGTGTCCTAAAATAAGCATTGTTTAGACCATGACATGAGTGTTCACCTTTGTGTTGCGCTGCCCTTATTAATTGAGCATAGAATTATAATTATAAAAATATTCCTTCGGGTATTCTTGTCACTAACCTTTCTAGGTCTAGAGAAAAGAGATTGAAGGGATGACAAATGAAAGGTATGTCCAACCAATCATTATGCAACATTGAATTACATTCATCCAATCTTGATTTATGAAAGTCAAGCTTGGGGGATGTACTTCCATAAATAGATTCCTTGCCATGTTGCGACATTATCTTGGTTGTCCTACTTTAAGGCATGCTCAGTTTGCTAAACAACAATCATGTTCTGCCATCACTATTTGAGTAAATTTCTGTAGTGCTCTCATGCTACCTCCGTTTGCTATAGTTTATGTTTAGGTTTGGAGTAGTCTCATACATCTCTTAAATAAAGCATGGTGCCTAGTTTAGGAGTGGTGATTTTATTTCCAAAGGTTTTTTAAATTATGCGTGGTGCTTAGGTTAAAAATGCCCTCTTAATTAAATCAAATTAGACGTGGTGTCTAGGTTGATCTTTGAGCCGATAGTATGTTATAGTAGATGTTGGAATATTTTGTTGGACTAACCCCTGTAGAAAACATCCAAATCCAAATTGGGAAAGTCCAGAGAAGAACTCACATAAAAAATGAAGCAAGGCATATGATGAACCTCAACAACTTTGCAAAAAGACAATAGCTCATTCATCATCCAAGTAAGAACTTGATGGAACAAAGGAGACAACAGTGCCACAAGAAAGATCTACATCAATAGCACTCACCCAAAGCAAGTGGTTGAACAAGGCGACAAGCTATGAGCAACCTTGAAGACATCATAGCATTGAGAACAAAAGTCGAGCTAGGATACCAATGTGAAGTTGGGAACAACTCACCTAATTTTGGCCAATCAAAGACCTGCTCTTATTATTTTTGAAGACACCATCTTGCATGTCGCCAGCAAGGACAAGCATGGCATGATAAGCATGCATCCTTGTGTCAACCAATCACCATTAAGGGTTGACTACCGACCAAGCCCAAGAAAACCATGAACAACTACATTTCAAGATGATGTCCCTAGGCCATTGGATATGAAGCCAACCTACAAACATTAGTGAAGTCCCTTCCTTGATCATTAAGACGGATGGCGTATCATTAATTGCAACTCTTCGCCATGCCGCTAGAAGAAAAGACCATCAAGGAAAAGCACGAGTCTACATCTCCAATGAACATCAATTAGTCAACCAAGACTCAGCAAAAATCAAGAATGGTTGACAAAATAAGATCATGCAACTGTCTGTCCTAGATTGGACAGTCCAAAGAAAAGCATAATACAAAAGCGAGACCTTCGCTCAACAGCCCTAGAATCGAGGGCCACTTGGCTTCCAGTGACGAGTGACAGCAAGCTTGGGGGAGGAAGGCCACCAACTTCTCTAATGATGATCCAGCAATGCTCTTCCTTTTCTCAAGCCCCCGTCACTCGGCATGCTTTGGTTTGCAATCCCTCCACTCGTAATTATTTCCTCTCTATAAGTTTGGTTGTTTTCTACGAGATGTCATACACACAAATCAAACTTAAGACATAGTAAAATCAATCTTTAAGAGAAGAAGTAATGTTGACAATGTTCTATGCTAATTAAAATTCTCAACCCAATCTTTTCTGTAGCATAGAATATGACCTTTAGCTTTATGACATCTCTACCCTTGTTATTATTTGTATATACCTTCGGGTATGTGTTGTCCACTAATCATCTGCAGAGAAGAAACAATAAGTGGAGCACAAGGTCGAGGGAGAGGCCCACTAGAAGCATCTACTCTTCATCCCGGGGTGCTCCGGTGATAAAGTTCGAACACAACATGCACACTAAAGCTGATGCTCCCAAAGATCACAATTAAAGGATTCACTTCAGACCGTTGGACTAGGAAAAAACATGGATGACCCCTTCCTCAAGAGATATCAACTCAAGAGGTGCAGTTCTCAAGGTCTCTACCATTGAGATCAAGAAGCACCGAAGGATTGAACATGACAAGAAGTCCTATTCAGAGGACTTAAAACACCAAACCCTCGCCAAGGAGGTAACTTGGTAGTTATCCATATTTCCCATTTTAGCATTGCATAAGTTTTTATATTAGCATATTTACTTTACGCATAATCAATTCTTGTTGCATATTTTCTTTGCTATATCTGCATTAGAAAAGAAAATAATTTTGTCTTGCATTGCATCTAGAAAATGCTAAGCCCCATGCGAATAATTTTGTGGTGCAACTGACCCACAAAGATATCCTTTGTGGTGGCATAAAAATTAAGTTTTTATCTTAGTTGCATTTTTCTGTTTGCCTATCATAAAATATAAAAATTGCAAAAATATTGAGATCACTGCAAAAAGATTTATGTGTCAAGGAAGTTCTAGACATCCAAGGCTTAGAGGTTTATCACCAATGCTTAATCAGTTACACAAGCTTTGTTGTCTATTTGAGCATCACAGAATTTAAAGGATCAAGAAGGGCTAACAGGCAAAAGGACCTCATGTCCCCTGTCGATGTGTGTTGACACCAGATGTGGCAAACGGTATTACCGCAAGCGGACGGGTAGTCAATGTAGCACTTCACCGGGAGTATTCCAGGTATCGTATTTTCCACAGGGAACGAGAAGTGGACTAACTAGGCCAAGGTATGCCATCAGGCAATGATCAAGGGCTTAGGATGGGATCGAGAGGTAATTCTAGTATTTGGGTTCTAACCTAATTATCCTAAGGATACGTGAGAACTAACTCTATCTTTTTGCTGCGGCCGATGGGCAAGACAGGTTGTTAAATAACACAGCCTGAAGCGGCCACCAATGCAGACCTACAATCTAACCTAACAACACTCACAGGAGAACTCCAAGGTCCCAACGGAAGGTTTGTCACACTTCACTCTGGGCGTTCACGGTGCAGCGGAGACGTTCACACCGGCCGATCTAGTCTAGACACCGCGCCTACTCTATCTCTACTACTCTAAACAGGGCCAGGGTTTAGAGCACTTCACTCAAGAGCCTAACATACGCTCGCTCAGGAGAGAGCAATGTGCCAGCAGAAAGGATGTATACTTACGATAAACTAAGACAAAAAGTAAATATTGAAAGTACTCAGATGAAAACAACTAGAAAGTAAACTTACTAGAAGACGAGGATCCGGCGGCGCTCACGGAAGAAGACTCCCGACAGGCCGGGACTCCTCCGCTGGAACTCCTCACTCTCTTCCCTCTATTCTCACACTATAGCTAATAGTAGCTCTTCCTATGATACATGGTGCACTTTGAACTAAGCTCTAGGGGGGTATTTATAGGGGAGATGGAGTAGCCCTACTCTAGTGCCACGTCATCGATCCGCGTGACATCACTTCTCCACCCTTGGATCAAACCGACTTGGAATGGACGTCTGACGGTAGAGGACACGTGGAGGTCATGCGGGAAGTCGGTGGGGAGGCAACCGACCTTCGGTGGGCCCACATGTCATGGTCGGTCGACCGGGGATTTGCCACAGGGTTGACACGTGGCATCTTCTAGAAGGTCGATAGGTCGGTGGGTAGTCGGCGGGTGGGTCCCACCAACCCTTGGTCGGCCGACCGGGGTCAGTCGGTGGGCCCACCAACCTTGTTCCACCGATGTTCCTACGTGTCCTGGAGTGTGTTTCTTGCTCATTTAAAGTTTGGTCAAATTTTCTCCATTCGCGCTTGTTCAGGCTTGATTAGTAGTTGTTTGTACCTGCATCCAAATAGTGACATGTACATGTGGAACCAAGTGAAATGCACCTATATCACTACTTGTTTACTGGGTGTAACTCTAGAATGTGACTAATGCTGACGGCTTTCATGGGATGAAAACAAGGTCTAAATGCCGTCAACAAAGTGTTGTCTTCAACAGTAGTAGTGTTGTCTCTACAGCCATTATCCCTGACACTCCAGGAGGAGCACTACGCGTTCACTACCATTTAGCAAGACCAACCAACTACGTCAAGATCAACCAGCTTGGGGGAGAGCATCACCTTGTATCTAGCTAAGTATCACTAGCTTATCTATCTATCTATCTATCTATCTATCTATCTATTTGTTAAGTTTGCTAAATAAAATAGAGGAGAGTATGTGTAAAGTGCACTTTTAAAATGAACCTATGAGAATAAGCTCTTATATGAAAATGATGAATAGTTGCTCTGCCATAATTCCTTTCAAGTACCTAGTTTTAAACCTTGCACTCTCCCGACTTTTGGACACAAGCTATTTTTTAGATTTGAGATTTTCTCGAACACGAAACTTGTGGGTAGCGAATGCTTGATCTAAGTCTAGGTAGTTGACGGATATGATATGGGAAAGTTTTGAGCCGCTGTCCATCTTTTTCCTAGAGATGCTAGAGTTCTGGAGAATTTATCTTTGGAAATCTTAAATTTTTGCATGATGAGTTCCTGTATGACAAGAGTTCAAAATTCCTACCACAGCCATATATACATACTTACTAGATTAGAAAAGCCATCTTTGTTTATATATATCATTCTATAGGCATTGAGTGTAGTATGTTGTGTTGACCCTTAGGGATTAGTCATGTAGTTAAAGTCAATATTATGTGCTCTCCATCCATTGATCTATGTTGCTTCTGTCCTCAGAAGTACACCCCCACTTACATTCACTCGCTGCGTTCACTCTTGCTACTTCTATTACTAGAAGTACCACCCATATATACACACACTCCGCGTGTGTGTCGTTTCTACCCTAGAAACGCGCACCTATGCTGCTCCTACCCTGGGAGTACGCATCCATCCACCCACATACACATTCTTCATTCATTCAGATCCATTCAGAAATTGTTCTACTCCTACACTAGAAGTGAACACTAAAAATATATGCCGCTGTCCTATCCTGTTCCATTGTGCAATAAAACTCCAGTTATTTCAGTTGATATTCCCTATTGCTATAGTTCCATTAAGAGGCTTGGTTGTTAGTAAAAAAAAAGAAGAAAAAAAGAAAAAAAGAGAGAATAAAAAAAGAGAAAAAGGTGAAGAAAGAAGAAAAAATAAAGCAGCCAAGTCCTCCTCTTCAAAGGTCTTCAGTTTCTAAATAAAGGGAGGTATGTTATCCCCAAGGAGCAAGCGTAGAATAAAATATTCACCATCGTGTTTCACCCCTTATAATTACTTCCTTTCTATTACCATCATCTTATCACTCATTTCATTCTCCTCATTCACATGCACATGTGACTGTTGGTATAAATTAAGTGCACATAAAATAAGAAGGATTCCGCAAGCGCACAGAACTTACCATTGTAGCATTTTACCGGGAGTAAACCAGGTATCGTTATTTATATTTTACCACAGGGAAGCAAGAGTTAAAGAATCTGATAATTCACCATCATGTATCTACTAACTTAATAAACCAACTAGACTAAAGCGGGGGTAAATGATATATATAAGGTAATATAGATAATAAAGCACATATGAGAATTCTATGATAAATGAGTAGCTAGCTAGAGTGAGAGGACAACGGGAGAGATCAAGATTCCTATATCCTTCTCTATTACTTTGGTTCTATGATAACGGGGAATGGTTAGATATAGCAATCACACAATAGCACTTTGGAGCGAAAGGGTCCTTTCCAACTCTCGAAGAAGACCGGGTAAAGAGTAGTTGGGAGAAGGCTGCTGAGAGCTCTACGAAACACCAACCCGAACGTGGTGGAATACAAAGGCCCGACGTCACCTCCGGGGCTACCACAACTATCCGTGGGATTGGGCGCAACCTTAGGTAACCTATAGTCTAGACACCATGCCTACACTATCGATTACTACTCTAATCACTACAGATAACTAGAGCACTCAATACGAGCGAAGATCCCATACTAAGATGTAACAACTATACTAAACAATCATAAGATAGGCATAAAAGTAAATAGAGAAGATGAATGTATTAAAGCATAAGTCTTACAAAGAGTAGATACAAAGACATACCAAATCTCGAAGACTTCTCCCGAACCGGAGCGCACTCCGCTCTCCCTAACTCTCATCTAGATCTAATCTACTACATTGGAATGTCTAGCTCTAATCCTCTAGAGAAGAGAAGTCATCCATTCAAGGGACGCCTCTACAACTCGATCCCGTGGGAGATAATGAATTAGGGTTTAAGGGATGCCTCCTCCGGGGGCCCGGGGCCCGCTTATATAGCCCTCTAGGATGCACCACGGCCCTCGGAACAAACCGACCTAAACGGACGATTATTATTCATCCTCAAAGGCGGTGGAGCAGGGATCCGCGAGGGCGTCTTGATTGGTCAGGTGGTCGTCGGCCGCCCAAGGGAGGAGTCGGCCGACTCTCCACCGAGCCCGTTCGGGCTCCCGTTTGGTCCGAGCCTTCTCGAACCTTCCGTTACGGAATTTTCACCGGTTCCCGATTATCTCTATGTAAACCTGACATGTGGGCCTTCCTTGGGTATTTTCGGTGACACCCTACGAAAACGCAGACATTCATGAAAACTCGTAGAATTCTGTCGGTATAACCCCTATATCTAGTTGGTGAACATATTTTTAGTCCTTTCTCATGTCTAGTTGACGGTAAAAATTGGCACATAACGACCGTCAACAACTCCCCCAAGCTTACCTTTTGCTCGTCCCTGAGCAAAGATAAACTCAGTGTGGATCAGGAGTTGCTACAATGCTTTCACGCCTCAAAAGTACACATGCGTTCAAACAAGAACTCTCCTCCGAATTAGAGTGAACTATTCTGACTCAAAACTTACTCATATTACCTTTCACCATGGGGCTTGTAACCGTCACTTGGGTCTTGAGCGGTTGAAAGACGAACGGTCAAGTCAAGCGCTATATTTCTCGCTCTTTGATCAACTATTATTCTGGAGTTTTTTTGCAAGATTTTCAAATAAAACTTAGAGTTCCTTGTATGAACCTTTCGGATCTCTCATTTGTAGTATTTACGGATCCTCTCCAAGGCATGAGTAGTGTATGCCTTCTCTTTCTCTCAAAATATGTGGTATTTGTGGAACTAAGGCATAGTGGAAAGTGCATTCTCTCTCTCACCCTACCTTCTAATAGGCTTATGTGGAGCTCATAGGTGGGGAGACACTCAAACTCACTTGCATATATTGCACGGTTAAGACATGGATCCAATAGGAACTAAAATAATAATAAAGTCATATGTGCATGTGAATGAGGAAATGGATGATAATATGATGATAGGATGATGATGGGATGATGATAGGATGATGATGATAAGGGGTGATCACTTGGTGAACATCTACTTCTACATTGCTCCCTTGGGGATAACATGACACCCTTTATTCGGAAACCTTGAAACTTCTTGAAACTTCTTGAAAGGAAGGACTTGGCTACTCTTTCTCTTTCTCTTTTTTTCTTCTTTTTTTCTTTTTCTTTTTTTTATTATTTTTTTTTTTAGAGAAACCAATCCTCGAGAACGAACTTCGAAAACAAAACTTTAGCAACGGGGAGTGTATAACTTGAAATGATAAAGATTGGAGCTTTTATGTAGGCAATGGAACGGCAATGATTATTTCGAGATGTTCACTCCCAGGATAAGAGTAGAACCTTTTCTAGATGAAGTAAAATGAGTGGCGTATATTTTTGGTGTTCACTCCCAGTGTAGGAGTAGAACAATTTATGAATGAATGGAGAATGTGTATGTGGATGGATGGATGGATGGATGCGTACTCCCAGGGTAGGAGCAGCATAAGTGCGTATCTCCAGGGTAGAGACAGCATAATATGTGGGGGAATGCGTACTCCCAGGATAGGAGCAGCATAGGTGCGTATCTCCAGGGTAGAGATAGCACAATATGTGGTGAATGTGGATCTATATGTAGGTGGTACTTCTAGGGACAGAAGTAGCACAAATGAATGTAGTACTTATAAAATAGGTGCATGCTTCTGAGGATAGAAGTAGCATAGATCAATGGATGGAGAGCACATAGTAATGACTTTTAACTGCATGACTAATTCCTTATGGGTCCACAGCATAACCACACTCAATGCCTAAAGACTACACTCAAGCCTACAAAATGATCTATATAAACAGATGGGGTTTCCTAATCTAGTAAGCATGAATATATGGCTATGGTAGGAATTTGAACTCTCATCATAAAGGAACTCATCATGCATGAATTGCATGAATTTAATATTTTCATAGATAAATTCTCCAGAACTCTAGTATCTCTAGGAACAAGATGGACAGCAGCTCAAAACTTTCTCATATCATACCCGTGAACCACCTAGACTTAGATCAAGCGTTTGCTACCCACAAGTTTCGGGTTGAGCAAATCTCAAATCTAAACGGTTGTGCCTAAACTCGGGAGAGTGCAAGGTTGAAAACTAGGTACTTGAGAGGAATTACGGCGAGCAACTATTCATCATCTCCATATAGAGTTTATTGTAGGGATCATTTTAAAGATAGATTAAAAGAGCTCTCCTAAAAGAAAAGATAAATCTTTACGGGTTTCTAAGGTTATGCATCTTTTTTAGTTGTTTTAACAAAGCAAGCTCTATGAAAGCATAGATAGATAAGTTGGAAACACTTAGCTTGGTACACGGGGGATGCTCTCCCCCAAGGCTGGATGTTGACGTAGTCATCGATGTTGCGACTAGCGATGAAGGCGTTCTAGTATGCACAGGTGTCGTTGATAGTTGCTTTGTTGGGGACGGGCGCTCGACTATTGAGGGCGGCACTCCGACGGGAGACTAGACATCCTTACGTCTATTGACTCTTCTTGATCCTTTATGTTAATTGAAGCTCAAATAGACAACAAAGCTTGTGGAACTGATTAAGCATTAGTGATGAAAACCTCTAAGCCTTGGTTGTCTAGAACTGTCTTAACTCAAATGTCTTCTAACGGGATCACAAGAAATATTTTTATCATTTTATAATATAGGGATGCGAGACGGAGAAAATAGATATCTTTGAAAAAAAAACTTATTTTTATGCCACCACAATGAATGATTATTCACATGGGGCTTAGTAGTTTTACGGATGCAAAATGCAGAAATCTTTATTTTCTTTTTCTAGTGCGAGAGATAGTAAAGCGAAGATGCAATTAAGATGCATGTAGGGAAACAAATATGCTTAAAGGAAAATGCAATCTTTGTGAAAGGAAATGCGATAAATACCAAGTTACCTACTTGGCGAGGGTTCGATGATTTAAGTCCTCTAAACGGGACTTCTTGTCATGTTCACTCCTTCGATGCATCATTTGATCCCAAAGGTAGAGACCTTGAGAACTGCACCTCTTGAGATGGTAACTCTAGGAAAGGAGTCACCCATGTTCTTTCTTGTCCGATGGTCTTTATCCTTTGGAGTTCCTTGTGATGAAGAGTAGATGCTTCTAGTGGTCCTTTACTTCTTCTTGGAGTTTGCCTTGCTTAATTGACTTCTCTCCTTGAGCATCTTGTCTTCTAAAATTTCACTCCTTCTTTTTTTCTTCCTCTTTTTTTTTTCTTATGCCTAGACCTTGTACTCCACTCATTGTTTCTTCTCAGCGTGCTAGAGTGACGGGGGCTTGAAAAGAGGAAGAGCATTGCTAGATCAATGTTTGAAGAGTCATCGGCCTTCCTCCCCCAAGCTTGACCTTGTTGTCGCTCGCCACGTGAAACCAAATATGAGTGTTGAGTCATCCCTCAGAGTGTGTTGTGCTTATGTCCTTAGACACTGTTTATCCTCTATTCTTAGGCCTTCATTTGTCGAGAGGGATTTTTGATTATAGGTCCATTGAGCAAAGATCTCTTCTTTGAATTCGCTTTTGTTTGTACCGTCCAATCCGGGATGAGCATACGAGGCAGTTGCATGATCTTCTTTCGTCAACCATTCGTGATTTTCATTGAGTCTTAGTTGACGCATTGATGTTCATTGGAGATGTAGACTCGAGTTCTTCCTTGATGGTCTTTGTCTTCTAGCGGCATGGCAAAGAGTTGCAGTTAATGATACGCCATCCGTCTTGTTGATCAAGGAAGGGTCTTCATCTCCAATGGTTTAGGGACATCATCTTGCAAATGTGGTTGTTCCCGGTCTTCTTGGGTTTGGTCGGTAGTCAACCCTTGATGATGATTGGTTGACACAAGGATGTATGCTTATCATGCCATCCTTGTCCTTCTTTGCCCGACGTGCAAGATGGTGTCGTCAAGAACAACGAGAGCGGGTCTTTGATTGGCCAAAATGAGTGAGTTACACCATACTCCTCATTGGCATCCTAGCTCGAGTTTTGGGCCCAATGCTATGTTGTCTTCAATGTTGCTCATAGCTTGTCGCCTTGTTCATCCACTTCTTTGAGTGAGTTCAAATGATGATCCTTCTTGTGGCACTCTTGTCTTTCTCTTTGTTCCATTACTGAAGTGGCAAATTCGCGGTGATGCCAATCCACGAATAGGCGAGATCATAAGTTCTTTCTGCAAAATGTTAGGGGACACATACCCGAAGGATTGCAACAATTTCAAACTATGGGCTATTATCCACTATCTATTTTAGAATTTCATCTATGCTAATAAAGAGATGGTTTTTGAGTTACTTTAGCATAGACTTTATTTATCATGTTTTCTAACTCTTTTTTATGGCACGCTAACATGGTTCAAGGCAAAGTTAACTTGCAACAAAAGACAATGTGAATGATATTTGATACTTACAATTCTTCCTTGGACGATGAATGAATTGTCTTTTGTGTGAAGTTGTTGGAGTTCATCATATGCCTTGCTTCATCTCCGAAGGTCGTTCATCTCTCGACATACCCAATTTGGATTTGAGGGTTTTTTGCAGGGGTTAGTCCAACAAAATAACCAATGTCTACACTAGCAATTTTCAGCTCAATAACTAAACTAGGCTCCATGTCTAATTTAATTAAGGAAGGCTATTTAACCTAAGCACCATGCTTAATTTAAAAGCCTTTAGAAACACCCATACGGCCATATGTAGCACTTCCAAACCAAAGCATACTATAGCAAACAAAGGTAGCATGAAAGCATTTATAGAGAGTTACTCAAACGAGATGACAAAGCATGATCATGGTGAGGAAATATATATATATAAACATTTTTTTTATTTTTTTAGATGCGAGGCAATGTGAATGCATGCAAGAAACTAAACATGCAATGGATGAGCAAACATAAATAAGCTAAACGGAGAAAATGCATGAATTGTTAAAAGTAAACATGCGGTGGGGTGCAAGAATTCAAAAAGATAACTACTCATCAATTTTTAAAGTCCATGAGCAAGACTATCTCACCTTTCTTGATCATACTTACCATGACTCACATGATGAAATTTGTGAGTGGTGCGGCATCTATGTTCGTCACTTGAGATGTGATTTGAATTCTGTGACGATGACCTTTTTCTCCAATCAACACATGGTTAGAAAATATAAATGTATACGCAAACACGAGAGGTGGCGGGGTTCCGGTTGAATGTTGAATGTTGAGGGACCACAGGCTCTTCAATGTCTTGTGGAAGCTTGTCGGAAGGTCGAAACGACATCTTACAATCTGTCTATTCCAAACTCAACGGAACAAAGGGTAATCCTACTAAAGCTAGTGATACACTAGATTAGCGGACATCAAGATCATTATCAAAATCTTAACACCGATTGCTTCCCCGGCAACGGCGCCAAAAATGCTTGTTGGTACAAATTAAGTGCACATAAAATAAGAAGGATTCCGCAAGCGCCTGAGAACTTACCATTGTAGCATTTTACCGGGAGTAAACCGGGTATCGTTATTTATATTTTACCACGGGAAGCAAGAGTTAAAGAATACGATAATTCACCATCATGTATCTACTAACTTAATAAACCAACTAGACTAAAGCGGGGGTAAATGATATATATAAGGTAATATAGATAATAAAGCACATATGAGAATTCTATGATAAATGAGTAGCTAGCTAGAGTGAGAGGACAACGGGAGAGATCAAGATTCCTATATACTTCTCTATTACTTTGGTTCTATGATAACGGGAATGGTTAGATATAGCAATCACACAATAGCACTTTGGAGCAAAGCGGGTCCTTTCCAACTCTCGAAGAAGGCGGGTAAAGAGTAGTTGGGAGAAGGCTGCCGAGAGCTCTACGAAACACCAACCCGAACGTGGTGGAATACAAAGGCACGAGCGTAGCCGTCACCTGGGGGCTACCACAACTATCCGTGGGATTGGGCGCAACCTCGGGTAACCTATAGTCTAGACACCATGCCTACACTATCGATTACTACTCTAATCACTATAGATAACTAGAGCACTCAATACGAGCGAAGATCCCATACTAAGATGCAACAACTATACTAAACAATCATAAGATAGGCATAAAAGTAAATAGAGAAGATGAATGTATTAAAGCATAAGTCTTACAAAGAGTAGATACAAAGACATACCAAATCTCACGAAGACTTCTCGGAGAACCCGAGACGCGCTCCGCTCTCTCTAACTCTCATCTAGATCTAATCTACTACATTGGAATGTCTAGCTCTAATCCTCTAGAGAAGAGAAGTCATCCATTCAAGGGATGCCTCTACAACTCGATCCCGCCGGGAGATAATGAATTAGGGTTTAAGGGATGCCTCCTCCGGGGGCCGGGGCCCCGCTTATATAGCCCTCTAGGATGCACCACGGCCCTCGGATCAAACCGACCTAAACGGACGATTATTATTCATCCTCAAAGGCGGTGGAGCGGGGATCCGCAAGGCGATGCGATTGGTCCGGGTGGTCGTCGGCCGCCCAAGGGGGAGTCGGCCGACTCTCCACCGAGCCCGTTCGGGCTCCCTTTTGGTCCCGAGCCTTCTCGAACCTTCCCGTTACATGAGAATTTTCACCGGTTCCCGATTATCTCTATGTAAACCTGACATGTGGGCCTTCCTTGGGTATTTTCAGCTAACACCCTGCAGAAATAGACATTCACCAAAACTCGTGGAATTCTGTCAGTATAACCCCTATATCTAGTTGGTGAACATATTTTAGTCCTTTCTCATGTCTAGTTGACGGTAAAAATTGGCACATAACGACCGTCAACAGTGACTTGATTGTATGCTTAGTTCATCTGGATGCACGACTTAACAATGCAACATATACAAAGTGAGTTTGAGTTGTCCCCCCACCAATGAGCTCCACATAAGCTTATTAGAAGTAGGGTGAGAGAGAGAAGGCAACCTTACTGTGCCTTAATTCTAAAAATACCACATATTCTGAGAGTAGAGAGAAGGCATATGCTACACATGCCTTGGAAAGGATCTAGAAATACCACAAATGAGAGACTTGAAAGGGTCATACATGGAATCTCTGAGTTTTATTTGAAAATCTTGCAAAAACTCCGGAATGACAGTTGATCAAAGAGCGAGAAACATAGCGCTTGACTGTTCTGTCTTTCAACTGCTCAAGACTGTTGGCATTTCTTAACGCAATCACTAGAATTGTTACATCCCAGTGGTCACACCAAGAAACGCCAAGGTGATAGTCGTGTTTTAAATATATTATCCGCAAGCGCACGGATCTATCATTGTAGCATTTCACCCGGGGAGCATTCTCAGGGTATCGTTATTTATATTTTCCGTAGGAAGGCATGGTCTAGAGGTGTCTAAACATGGATATGGATACTTGACTTCATGTCATCGAAATGTGACTCTAGTACTATACAGGGGTAAGTATAATGGTTTTGCAAGATAGTGGACACACATTTGGCCAAACTCAAGGATAAAGTATAAAAGAAAGAATAAACGAATGAACGAATAAAGAATAAACCTAAGCGGAGCAGGTAGGTCATTCATAGCAATGTCATGAACAGCTAAGTCATATAGTCTACAGGGTTAGAGATAAGTCAGAGCCTAAAGTAACAGGGAGACCCCCGCAGCTGGTCTGCCAGCCGATAGAGGCATTTACGAACTCCTACACGACATACGGACGTGGGGGATTACAAGGGACGGATAGGGCTGTCACCACCTGCCGCCTACCCCTCAACCGTGGCATGCCGTCATATCCGAAGGCTCTCTCATATCCGGACACCACGCCCACATATTCGAAAACTACCTACATCCCCCGCGGACTCCCACCCTACGGATGGACGAGCTAGAACATAGGCAAACCCGAAGGAACGACGAACCGTTACTCCATTCTCATCAGGACCTCTAATCCTATAAAGCATATGAACAACGAAGAACAACGAAGAACATGCTAAGAAATGATCATAGGAACCTTGGTCTAGTTCATATGAATCGGGTTTAGCAAAGCGCAACTATACTCTAGTTCATGAACAAAGCTACATAATAAGAATAAGAACTTGAAGTAGGAAGAACACTCCATAGTATTACCAAGTGATGAATCCTCTTCCTAGGAGACAAGCCCTCCTTGATAGCTCAACCTAGCTCCTAAGCTACTAGACTAGGCTAGAGAACAACAGTAGAGGAGAATGGCTCAAATGAATGTGTGTGTTGGAAAAACTTGAATCTCCCCTTTTATATGTTGAGCAGGTCAGTTCGAGGGCAAAAATGGAAGGAACACCAGCGCACCGCCCTCCTCTGCAATTAATGTACCGCCTCCAGGAGGATGGCCCCACCTGGCAGGCTGGGGGGCGTGAGCGCGCCAGGTTGGTGCCTCCCCCCAGCCGACCTTGGCCGGTGGGCCTCTCCTGTCAGATGGGTCTTGGTGATGTGGTGTTTTGGCCCACTTCTGCTCTGGTTGGGCCTGTCTCCTCCTTGTGCCTCTTTTGCGCTTTGCCGGAAAGCGCCTTTTTTGTATAAAATCCCCTGTACTTGGTGTATTTCCTGTAAACGTTGCTAAACTCCAGGTACAAGTGGAATTTGGTTAATAGCACAAGTATATGCGTATAAGAACATGTAATTCTCCCTTTTCTATCTTAAGTTGGCGGTTAAAATGTGTCAATAAGGACCGCCAACAAAGACCCAAGTGACGACTACAAGCCCCATGGTGAAAGGTAATATGAGTAAGTTTTGAGTCAGAATAGTTCATTCTAATCCAGAGGAGAGTACTTGTTTGAACGCATGTGTACTTTTGAGGTGTGAAAGCATTGTAGCAACTCCTATTTTTAACCATCAACTACACATGAAAAAGGACCTAAATATAATAACCATCTAGATATATGGCTTACACTAACAGAATTCCACGAGTTTTGGTGAATGTCTGTTTTTGCAGGGTGTCAGCTGAAAATGACTAAGGAAGGCCCACATGTCAGGTTTACATAGGGATAATCGGGATCTGGTCAAAATTCTGTAATCTGGAAGGTTTAAGAAGGCACTGGACCAAACGGGAGGCCGAACTACCTCAGTGGAGGGGCGGCCGCCACCACCTTAGGGGCGGCCGCCTCCTGACCTGGACCAATCAGGTCCAGTCTCACGGATCCTACTCCACCGCCTTTGAGGATTAATAAAAACCACCCGTTTAAGGTTGGTTTGATCCGATGGCTGCGGTGCATCCTAGGGGGCTATATAAACATGGCCCCTGGCCCCTGGAGGAGGCATCCCATGAAACCCTAATTTATTATTTCCAGAGAGGATCAGGTGAGAGAGGTCCCTTGTATGGATCTCCTCCCTAGAGCCTAGCATTCAAGATAGATAGAGAGAGTATAGGGTGGAGGTAGAGTTGGAGGATGCCCGGCATGTCGGTGTCTCCTCTACGGTTGTACCTGCGGGACCAAGTCTCCTCGCCCGAGGCTTGGTTCTAGGATCATTCTGCAATTCAACTTCTAATACTAGTAAGTTCTTGTTATTATTGTTCTTTGGTTTACGAGTTTACTTTATTCGCTTCCGGTTGGGAATAGAGTATTTGTTCGTAGCGTAAGCGTGGTGCTTGGGCTAGGTTCACTCGTAGATGCTCCCTATCTGTCCGGAACCGTGGTAGTAGCGGGGGAAGTGACAGTCCCTTTGTTACCTTTGTAGCCCACTTCCCATCGGTAGGTAAGTTAGGTCCTTTGTGCCGGGGTTAAGCATCCTTTGTGGTGTCTCTTTTCCTTAGGTGCCCCCATAGAGCAGTAGTCGCAAAGTTTGCCATAGGTTGGAAGAAGACTGTGGTAGTAATTCTCTCTATATCTCTTATTACCTTGTTTGTAGCTTAGCGGTTAGGTATAGACTTGGGTTAGTCAGATGCACGTTTTCTCCTAGCGGATAAATAAATAACGATACTCTGGAATATCTCCCGGGTGAAGTGCTCACTGATGTCCGTGCGCTTGCGGATTATTTCTCTTTGATTCTTTCATGTGCATATCTTGTATCAACACTACTGCTTTAATTTCAACCTTGGTTGGCTTGCCATATTTTACAGGATGAGAGCGATGCTTGTTTGCTTTGCCGCTAGAGATATGAACTAGTAGTAATTGTTACTTGCAAAACATTTTATTTGTTTGAGTTGAATAATCACTGGTTATTGGAATGCTATCTATTTTATGGCTTTGGATTATTATCTCTAATAATACTATATAGTTCTCTTGCTACTTGTTTGTATCATGATTTCTTTTGATAAACATGTTTGTTTAATTAGATAGATGGCTGGACGTGCGCTCCCTGAACCATAAATAATAGGTTTCTATGGCTATCTCGTATGTCGGGATTTTCCAAGTATAGAAACCATGCGTGGACTGAGTTTTGTACCTTGAAATCATCCAAACATTATAAGGAAATTGACCCACTAATTTGGCTCAAACCACGCGTGAAATGTATTTATATATGATTTTGTAATATGCCACAAGTAATTGACCCACTCATTTCGCTCAAAGAGACACTATCATATTTCGAAGTTACAGAAGTGGATGCTCAGACCAACACTGTTGATGATGGTCAAAGACTCCAATATCGAATTCGCTTTCAAATTGCTCTTGGTCAAGGTCGTGGTCGCAGACTTGTACAAATCTCAGAGGTCAGAATAATGAATCTTGATCGAGGTATTGTAGTCAAATATGCAGTTCAAGTATGTGTGAAGAGGCTCGAAAGGCTTAGGATTACCTTGCCTACTCTATCTTCTGTGAAGATGCAAGCTATAGACCTCGACATGTATGACAAAGTTCCAGATTTGTGTGCACACATGGCACGGACCCGTCCTGAGGTAATTCTAAGTCAAACTCGAAGCTTATATTTACATTTGTTGTTATAATTTGTAAACATATATTTATCAGTTCTCATAACTCTATTTGTTGACAACATTGACGTATAGAAGTATGACATGATTTATGCGGCATGCAGTTTTGAAGCCATTCTAAACCAAACAATTCATTCATTGGGTTATGAGTAGAAATATGATCCTGAAGACCCAATACTAACTACAAAAGGATATCAGGCAAATGTGATTGTGACTAAGAGGGGAGAACCAACTCCAGCTCGAGTACCATTAACCGTTGTTAGTCGCCCATGTCGTCGTAGTTGTGAGGCAACGGAGAGTGCACTATTCAATACTCTGGAGTACATAGATGGTGTTCTTGGATTAAAGATCGGTGACCTACGCTTCACCGATTTCAAAGTGCGAGAGAGTCAAATCCCTATACCTCGCTTTGGGGATTAATTGGACAAGTGTGTAACTAACTTTGTGGTTGAGCATCAATTAGTTATTGTAACACTTGTCGCAAACTCTTAATTTGGTTTGCATGAACCTATACTTTGTTGTATGGATTCATAATTATAATGTAATATACTATGTTATTGATTATTAGTTTGTAATATATGATTATTTTAGGATATCTTACGATAACCGATGAGAGCTGCTGGTGCGTAGAGCTGCTGGTCTGAAGCCTTCTTCAGTCCCGGTTGAGAGTACAGACCAGGATTAAAGGACCACTTTTAATCTCGGTTGTCCAACCGGGACTAAAGGGGCGACCTTTAGTCCTGCTTAAGCAATCTCGGTTGGAAAACCGTGCCAAATTGGGTTTTTTCCAACCAGGACAAGAAGTTGTTTCTCTACCGGTATTAGTTTTTCTGATGTGGCTACTATAGACAAGGTGAGTAGTTTCTACTATTCGACTGCCGTGAGCTGCCACTATCAGCTCAATTAATTGGGGCCACCGTTGCTATCAAGAAAAGTCCACGGGACTCGGTTCCCCGTCTCAAACAGCCAAGCAAAGATACGGCAGCCAGCTGACCCGATTCGTGGCTAGCCACGGCGGTTCTACTCGGCGCTAACAACCTCAAAGTCGATTTCACTAGTTTCAGGTCGTCTGTCCCTCCCGACAACCGCAATCCTCTCCATTAGCCTTGGCCACCACCTCCACCTGCAGCCCCCCCCAACGAGCAGAGCTGAGAGCAGTAGCCACTAGCTGCGGCCAAGACTGCACCGACGACGGATCTGGTCATCTCCAACCGTGCTACGGCTAGCCACAAGTGCAGTTCCACGTACCACATCGGAACTTGTTCAACTTCCAGCCATCTCAGCAATACAGGTACGTCTCCTTTTGACCGGAACTGTCGGGGAGGCCCAACGTTTTGCAGCCCTTTTCTCATGCGTAGCTAGCTCTGCATGCAAGATCTACTATTTCTACTTCAAACTCGTGCATGTACTCGTGACCCTACAAGGATCAAATTCCCGCACCAATCGTTCGATCTCTATATTTCTCAGATTTCCGACTTTCTTGATTTTTGATATTTTTCGTTAGTCGGATTTGAGTTTTAAGGGTGCTTTCCGTTGATTTGTGAGAAGCTAGGACATGTGCTCAACTTAATTCTTGTGAATTGAACTAATTTTACATGAGCTCGTAGATCAGTCCAAATTTTGTTTTTAGAAGAAAGTTGTGTTCTTAGTTCTTACACGTGATCTGAAATTTACGGAAATTGGAATAGAATTGAGAGATGATTCTTTTAGGATAGCTTGCCAACTCAATGGAGATCACCTGTGCAAAGTTTGGGAGCGAATCCTTTTGATTTGATCGGATCCGGTTGCTTCTTGTGTCTGCTCGGGTCTGTTTTGAGGCGATCGGTCTCTTCTCGGTTTGTGGCGTCCTTCTCTGGTGAGTCGGACCCAAGTCCACGGTTGGACTGCACAGCCAGGAAGGCCCATCGCTTGTTCTTCTGCTAAGTCCGACTTCAGTCCCTTCTGTGTTCTGATCCGTCGTCCAGTTTCTCAGGTGCTTTGCGCGTTTCCACCCTCTGTTCTCTCTGCGTCCATCTCCTTCTCCCGAGTCAGGATGCAGATTTTAATGGGTTTACCCATTGACCCAGAACCCAAAGTTAAACATCTGGTGTCATCATTGGGTCGACCCATTTATTTTTGGTGTTAAACACCGTTCAGCAAATTGACCGTAACCCAGAACCCAAGTACGAGTCATCCAGGTCCACGTCACGTGGCCGCCGCAGATGCGTGGTTGTGCTCGGCGGAGGATTGGCGGTCACGTCCTCGCCGGAATCCTCGCCGCTCCACCTTGCGTCCAAGTCCAACCCCAATCCTCCTCCAGCGCGACGACCACGTTGTTCTCCTCGCCGTCATCGTCGCAGCGCCGGGAGCTGCAGGGCCCGTGCCCAGCGCCTCCAAGGCTTCGCAAGGAGTCCGACAAGATTTGGAAGTTGCCGCCGCCGGGAGGGCCCGTCCAACAGGTGCGCCAGCCGGTCATCATCTACACGGATCGCCCAAGGTCGTGCACGGGGAACACGGCGAGTTCATGTCCGTCGTGCTGTTCCAGGCAGCCAAGGAGCGCGTTGACTAGGAGTACACGACGAGGGCGCGAGGAACAAGTGGGCGCAGTCCGTGTCCGGCGTGCCTTCCGGCTCCGTGTCCGTCCCGGCAGTGGCGCAGGCGGCGCCCGTGGAGGTGCTGGACACTTCACTCTCCAGTCGATGATACGAGCCATCCAATATGGATCCAACCGTGAGACAAAAACACAACAAACAAACCAGGACTTCCCTGCAAACGGCCCATAGCAGCCCAGTGGCTTGCGAGGACTTCCCTGGACCGGACTCCTTCAGACGCCGGCAGCCGCCGCCATCGCTGATAGCCACATCGGCGATCCCCTTCCCAACCGGCCCCGCCGTGACGCTCGGAGCTCCCTTCTCCTCCATGAACCGGCGGCATGCACGTCAGCGAAGCATAGCTTTGCCCGTGCGCCGAATGCCATTACACGCCCGGCAAACCCAGCAGCACAGCAACCGTCGCGGGAGTCGCACGAGCTTCGGACCATAGCGCAGAGCGGCGCGCAACCGCCACCATGGAGCCATAGCCAGCTGGAAGCCGTATTGCATAACACAAATTAATAAGTGAAGGGCCGGAATACGTGACCGACGGGGTGAATGGGATCATTAAAATTTCTTTCAAAACTTTAAGCCACCGTCCCAAAATCAGGACCCAAGAAGCAAACAACACGACGTGCCGATCACAACCCTTAAGAGGATGGATGTTCTCTAAAAACATAGCGCATCACCATAAGACGAAAACATAGGAAATAATACCCTCGACTTCTATTGACAAGAAGGACGGAGCCAATCATCAGGAAATCAAGACAACAGAAACAACACCATGTAGACGCGATCGACAAAGCAACAGAAAACTAACGGAGCAAACAACGCTGAAAATAGAGTCCAAATGATCAAACGGTGACCAAAATAGCCCAGGGGCCAGCCTAGTTGGCTTGGCGGCTTCTGGAAGCGGCCTGGCCGGGTGAGCCGGCTTAGCCAGCTCGGGGGCTGGCTTGGCCGCTTAGCTGGCTAGCAGCTTGGGAACCGGGTGAGCTGGCCAGCTTGGCTAGGTCGGCTTGGTGAGCCGGCCTAGCCGAGTGGATGAGTCGGCCAGGCCAGTTTGCACGGCAAGGCCACGAACCAAAACAACAAACTTCCCAAATTTGCTCATGTCTCCTCCAAATCAACTCCAACTACAACCTGATTTCACAAGGATGTCCACAAGAAAGTTGGGGAGCTATCTTTAAGAGATCATCGCTCAATTTGGAGAGAATCAAGAGAAATCAAATCCCCCACCATGTACACTTGCACCTGTCGATGTCCCTAGTATCAGCTACAGTGGCTAGCTACCTAGCCTCCAGGTCCCTTGATCCGAGCCTCATGTCCGCCCTTCACCGCACCAGTCTGTCAGCATGGCACACCCTGCTTTATCTTCACTATATCATCGACCACCACACCCGAGCTCGACACCTGCACAACATAAGCCAAGAGGCACGTTATTCAACACAATTCGTGTGCCACCTTTAGTTGAAACACACCCACACAAGGCCAATGTGTTAGTAGTTGACAATCGATCATCACTAAAAATTGCTACACAATGGTTATGGAAAAACCATGTGTTCGCAATCTCCCCCTTGATGAGTGCATTATCAACACCAACACAAAGCTAGAGTCGACTCACCCAAATGACCAAAAGCCAAAGAGAAGCTAGAAATGGGTCATTTGCAATGAGCAAAACTTGAACAAGAACTTGGTGCCCAAAGACATGGGCAATGGCTCGACGAAAGCAAGCAAAATGAGAGCTAGTCCTCAAGAAGAGGCGAATGGGCTCAACACCACTAGCAATGAACAAAGCACTTAAAACACCTTGAAATCGGCTAGACCCTCCCGGAAGAGGCAAAGGCTGAACACATCTGGCAAACATAGCTCGGTGTGCAACTCCCTCTTGACAAATACATTCTCACAAATGTATGCAAATGCTCTAGATTTGTGGATCATTCTTCCCTTGTTGGCACACACACTTATAAAGATGGAAGCAAAAGAGTCTACAACTCCCCTGAAAACAAGCTATGAATGCAATGTAATGCAGAAATGCAATCCTTTAGGAGTATAGCAATGCTGGGTAAAACGATGCTCAAGTTGGTATTCTCATATGTATAGCATCAAGCGCAAGTCAGAGCCAATGCTCAAATTAATAAAATGAAATGAAATATGACATTTAAGCATGTTGACCAATTTTAAGCATTTCTCATAAAAGGGGTGTTCACCATTGAAAATAGCAACAAGCAGATATAGGCATGAAATCAACCGGGTGCTAACATGTATATGAAAATTGAAATACCCCATGCCACATTCATGCATCATGTCAAAATCAAACCTTTCACCTGTGTTTTCATAAAATTGTAAAGTTTCTAGCTTAGCACAAGTATATAAGGTTGACATGTGTATGCAAGATGTATCAATACTGTCATGCGCTAAGGATTTTCCTTTTTTGATTTTATAAACCACGCCGAGTTCATCCCTTAGAGCAATAGGAAGTCATCTCATCGCAAGTGGTTTGGGACTGCACTACAAGGTCCAAGTTCATCCCTTAGTGCAATTGGAAGCCATATCAACCTTGACATGGGACAATAAAGACCCTTTTGATCTTTCTCTTGAGTTTCAAATTTGAGCATAGCAAGATCAAAGTTGTCATGGCAAGTATATGAGTCAAGAAGCATGAGACATAGCAATCTAGCATACAAATGAAAGCACAAGGGATCTCAACATCCTACACATGCTAGTTGCCAATCTCAGAGGTGAACATTTTTAGATTTCATCAATTGTCAAGCAAGTTCACATTTCAAAAGTAACCTTAGCCCATAACATGTCTTTTTTCCGACGGGGCCCATAACATGTGTCAATATGATAAAAAAAGTCTATGTGTTGAAACCATCATGTATTCACGGGATATATCAATGAAGCATAATCTTAATCGAAAAGTTATAATCATGAAACTTAGCAAATCCTCTATAGTACATGATGAGATGCAATGCAATATGATACATAAAATTAAAAAAGGATAAGAAAAGCAAAATAAGAAGCAAAAAAACTATACAAGCTACAAAAGCTTCCCACATCTAAAATGGGAAGCAAACACCCAACTCTCCTAGCAAGTGAGCAAACTGAGCTTGGTTCAGACATTATGTACTTTGGTGCTGGGTTCAGATATGCTATAGGTCAATGTCACTTTTCTCTTGGTGGTCTCTAAGGAAATGGAATCAAACCTAAATATGCTTAGTTCTAGCATGGAGCACTAGGTTTTTCGCAACGCTTATGGCACCGGTGCTATCACAGTAAGAGGCACTCGGGTGGAGTTTAGGCCAAAATCCCTCAAAGTAGAAAGTATCCAAATTTGCTGAGAGCAAAAGGCAGCAACAACAACATACTTAGCCTCACAAGTGGATTGGGAGATGTATCACCGCTACGAGAGGACAAAGCAACAAGTGATGAACCCAAAAACTCACAAGTACCGGTAGACTTCCTCTCAACTCGACAACTAGTGTAATTAGCATCGGAGTAACCTGAAAGAGAAAGAGTCGAAAAAGTCGAATACCAAAGATCGAGCTCAGGAGTGAAGTGTAAGTACCACATGATTTGCTTGACGGCTTGACGATGCGAAGTGCATGGCGAAGACTGGAAGCGTGCGTAGAGGAAGATAGCGTATTGGATGTCAAGCCTTGTCGCCGTTAGGTACAGCACGACCCAATCATGCTGTGGTACTCCTTCTGGTCCACGAATTGTCCTTCTAGATCCGGGTCCATCACCGTTGTGGTCTACATGGGTGTCGGAAGAGGCTTGGCCTCGCCCATATCAAACTTCTTTATCAGGTCCTTGGTGTACTTCCCTTGATGTACAAACGTCCCTTCCCAAATTTGCTTGATTTGCAACCCGAGGAAGAACATGAGCTCGCCCATCATGCTCATTTCAAACTCCCTGCTCATATATCTGAAAACTTTGCAACAAAGAGCATGTGAAGAGCCACCAAAGATGATGTCATCCACGTAAATCTGCACCAAGCGAGTGTCATTGCCATGCTTGTGGATAGCAGGGTTTTGTCAACATAACCCATGGTAAAACCCTTGCCCAGCAGAAAAGTCTTCAAACGCTCATACCATGCTCTTTGAGCTTGTTTTAGACCATACAGGGCTTTGTGGAGTTTGTAGACATGGTCAGCATACTTGGGATTTTGGAAGCCTAGGGGTTGCCTCACATACACTTCCTCTTCTATGTACCCGTTTAGGAAAGCACTCTATACATCCATCTGATACAGCTTGAACCCTTTTGAAGCTGCAAAGACTAGGAGGATCCTAACAGATTCTAGATGAGGAATAAGAGCAAAGATTTCCACAAATTATATCCCCTCTTTCTAGCAAAACCCCTGAGCAACCAATCTAGCCTTGTTTCTCACCACAACCCTATCCTCTCTTTGTTTGTTCTTGTAGACCCACTTGGTACCTATGGGATGACACTATGTTAGAGATGGAGCTAAAACTTGGACTTGGTTTCTCTCAAAGTTCTTTAGTTCCTCAAGCGTAGCATTGACCCAAACAGCATTAGATAAAGAGTGTCCAGCATCTTTGGGCTCAAAGCAAGCAACAAAAGCATGATGTGCGAAATGTAAAATCTCATATGACCTATTGCATGTAACAAGTTGATTAACATTACCGATCATGGGTTGAGGCGAATGGCGACGCTAAATGTGCTGAGGTGCTTCACTTGAAGAAGTTGCCTCTCCCTCAATCATAGTTGGAGTTCTCTTAGGTGCAACTGGTGCAAGTAGAGGAAACTAGTCATTCGGCCCCCAAGTAGTCGAAGAGGAAGGATCGGGTCGTCAACCAAAGTAGTCGTCGCGAGGGTCGATTGGGGCGTCGGTGGAGTCGGCACGGGATCACCCCAATCGGCATCGTCCTGCTCCTCCTTTGCTAAAATCTTCTCGTCAGTCTCCTAGTCGATCACCTCTAGTCTCAAAGATAGGAGAAGAACAAGGTGTGGTTTCATCGAAGGTAATTTTATAAGTCTCCATGACATGATTATAATTTCAAGGTTAAGTACTCGATAAGCATGGGAATGAGATGCATAACCGAGAAATATACCATCTGAAGGTCTAGACCTGAACTTGTCCAAGTTACCTTTATTCAAGATGAAGCACTTGTAGCCGAACACCCGAAAATGGCTCACTTTGGGCAACTCACCAAATTGCACCTCATAGGAAGTTTTCTTCAATAAAGCTCGAAGGAAAATGTGATCAGAAACAAGGCAAGCTGTGTTGATTCCTTCGGCCCAATATCGCCTAGGGGTCATATGCTCATCTAGCATCGTCCTGGCCATCTCAACAAGGGTCTGATTTTTGCGCTCAACAATCCCATTCTGTTGAGGAACATAAGGCGAAGAAAATTGATATTCATGACCCAAAGAAACACAGAAAGTCTCAAAATGAGTATTCTTTAATTTTATTACATTGACACTATGGATAGCTCGCATGGCATTCATAGGCAACTCATTTTGTAACCTTAAGATTAAATCATGAATATGAGTGAAAGCCTCATCCTTACTCTCCATGAAAAGACCCAAGAGTAGTGGGAAAATTCATCAACAATCGCAAGGACATACGACTTCCCACCATCTGACCGAACCTGAGCTGGACCAACTATGTCCATATGAAGCAACTCGTCGGGCCCATTGGTGATCTATTGGTTCACAGGGAGATGGGAAGCAGCAACCATCTTCCCATGGTGACAAGGGTGGCAAAACAAATCCTTCTCAAATTTCAACTTGGGCAAACCTCGGATTAGGTCAAGTGAGCTCAACCTAGCTAGTATGTCAAAGCTCAAATGACCAAGCCTCCTATGCCACTTCCAAAGCTCAGAAGAAAAACTGGCCACTAAACAGCGAGAAAGGCCAAAAAGGAATAATTTGACACACAATAATTCACTGCGCATCAAGAACATGAGAAAGGCCTAGCTTAAGACACACCTCATATCCATCGTCAAGGAGTTGTGAAACTGAAAGCAAGTTAAAATGCAAGATCAAAACCAAAGCAACATCCTTGAGAACAAAGCTCTCATTTAGTCTAATAGACCCACAAGAGAGCAACTTACTTTGTTGTTGTCCCCAAATGAGATGCACTCCTTACGTATCATGGGGTTGAGGCTAGAGAACCATTTTGAATTTGTTCATGTGGCATGAACAATAGGAATCAACTTGCCATGTGTTCTCCAAGCCTAAATCGTACATCAAAAGTAAGACATGGGGTGAGCAAAGGATCCAACACTAGGGTTAGTAAACTGAAAAGGAAACCAGTGTTGGCTCATTCGCCCATGAGAAGTGTTATCATAACACCATACATGCCATGTCCCATTTGAGTAAAGTGATCATGACATGGAAAATGTGGTCCGCTCAAGATGTAAGACTACAAGCGGTGATCACAAGGTCCAGGTCATAACCAAGACCTAAATCCCGTCGGGCATGACCACCACGTGGTCTTACACCTTAAGGCCTAGAACCTTGAGGAGTTGCACCTCTATGCCTAGCACTGTGCCTCTAAAAGGGTGAAGCAAACACTCCATGAGTAGAGTTGTGGTAAAACTCATACTAATGATGTTCATCTCTCTTCCTCCTAAAACAAAACTAAAATAAATGACCATCCCTATGGCAATGCTCACAGTGATACACCTCTCTCTTGGGTGGTGGACTGGCTCACTCTCTTGTGGGTATGATTCACTCTTGGTGATTATTTGCTCTTAGGAGGGGGCTCTACAGAGATGTCTTGTAGAGGGTCAAGTGGACTCCTTAGATGGTTTGGTTTTGGACTTTTGGGGTGGAGCTTTGGGTGGTCTTCAAACACACAATCTTTCATAGTGGGTTTGTTAGGCTATGGTAGAGTAATCTTGATCAACTTGGGGGTAGTGAAAGGCTTGGTGGGTTTCTCAGATGCACTCAGACCACTATGCTCACCAACCTTATCAAAAACATTTTCACGCTTCCCACTTGCAGCAAATCCTAATCCCGTTATGTCAATTCCATGATTGAACTAACTCAACATCATGCACAACTATGGTTCACTGCAAGAAAACCAACTTAGCATGGACCAAAGATTTGTGAGTTCTTCTTCGGCCCTTTTCTTGTCATGCCTACAAGTATCAAGCTCTTGCTCTAAAGCCTCACAACAAGAACATCTAATTCTCAAGTAAAGAGATCATAGCAACTTTCTTAGCTTGATCAGACTGCAACTCAGAACAAGACTTGCAAGCAACTAGAGAAATAGTCTTAGATCTAACCTCATCAAACTCATCTAGCAAAGCATCATACTTAGACTATAGATTAGTAAGATTTTCCATGTGAACTGCATAAGCATCACACTGAGTCTCTTCCTTTGAGACTACAACTCTATCTTTCTTTATGTGCTCAAGCTTGACACGCTACTCTAAGTTTTTCCTTAAACTCATTCCTCTCACGAGCAACACACTTAAGCAAAGCATCTTGGCCAAGCAACGTATCATTCATGGAAGAAATCTCAACAACAAGATATTCGAAGGTTGGTTCGACCTCATGCTCGGTGTCGACATTCTTGTTGCTGCCAGTAGTCATTCCGTCAAGTGCCATGATGCAGAAGCCTCCTTGCTTGGAGTCGGTGTAGAAACACAATCCATTGAACTTGTTCTCAATCTTCCCCTCGGACTCATCTTCGTTTGCAGGTGAGCCATGGTTGGAGTTGTCGTCGAGGTCGCTGAGCGAGAGGCAAGGAACACTCGCTACTTGGCTTCATGCTTCTCAAGGTACAACTTCTTGATAGCTTAATTGTTGAATCCTCCCTTCGATTTGTGCTTGAAGGAGGACTATGATTTTCCTTGTGGTTGTCGTAGTCATACTGGTTATAGGAGCCCATGTCCTTGCAGAAGTTGGCAACGTAGTGATCAGGGTCTCCACACCCATAGCAGCCTTGCTTTGTGATCCCACGCAGGCAATACAAGAGGTTGTTGTGAAACCATGAGAACCAGCTGATTACCAATGCCAGCTCATTATCCCCAAGGATCTCCATCTGCTCCTCTGTAACTGAAACCAAAGATGATAAGGTAAGAGACAGCTGTGAAGGGTTAGCCAAACAACTTGAACTTCCTATACCAAAGACCAAAGCCATGATCGGGTCAGACAGATTCTTGATCCTCTCCTGCGTTATATGGTCAATCTTAGTGTACTTTAGTTTTCTGAATATCTCATCCACTATGAGTGTGTCATAGTTGGGTGACTCGATGATCGCAGACACTTTCACCTCTCAAACCCTCCAATCACAAACACGCTCAAATTCAAGCAAAGAACAAGCCAAAAAGAGAACAACATCAACGGTGTTGTTGGCATTGTGTTGGTCGATCTGCTCTTGGTCAACACAAGCATCAAGTACCATGTAATCAGCATTTGTGCTAATCTCCCACACATGCCAATCAATCCCTTAAAGATGTGCGGGGATAGTTCATCCCATCAAATTGTGGTGGCTTGCCCAGACCGAGGTTCATCATCATGTGGCCTTCGAGGATCACGGACGATTAAGGGCTAGAATAGGCGACCAGAGGAGGCGGGGTGAATGGGAGCCTCAAATTTCTTTAGAAACTTTGAGCCACTGTCCCAAAATCATGCCCTAAGAAACAAATAGCAAAACATGATGATCATGACCCTGAAGAAGGGTGGATGTTTCCTAGAAACATAGCACATCACCACAAGACAAAAACATAGAAAACGATACCCTCTACTTCTATTGACAATAAGCTAGGAGCCAATCGTCAGGAAATCAAGCCAGTAGAAAACAAAACCATGTAGAAGTGACCTACAAGGAAAAAGAAAACTAACACAACAAATAATGCAGGAAAAAGAGTCCAAATGATCAACGGTGACCAAAACACCCGAGGGCCAGCCTAGTCGACTTGGCCGGTTCTGGAGCTGGCCTAGCCGGGTGAGCCGGCTTAGCCAGGTCAGGGGCCGGCTTGGCCGGCTTGGCTGGTTGGCAGCCTAGGAACCGGCTTAGCCAGGTGAGCCAGCCAACTTGGCCAGTACGGCTAGGTGAGCCGGTCTAGTTGAGTGGATGAGCCGGCCTAGCCAGTATGCACGGCCAGGGCAGGAACCAAAACTGCAAACTTCCCAAATTTGCATGTATCTTCTCCAAATCAACTCCAACTGCGACCAAATTTCACAGGGATGTTCACAAGACAGTTGGAGAGCTATCTCTAAGAGATCATCATTCAATTTGGAGAGAATCAAGAGAAATCACAAAGGGGAAGAAAAATCATTCTTGAGGAACCTAGAGCAAGAGATGCTTGGATCTTTGATCTTGTGAGGAATCAACCAATTTCCACTAATGGAAACCTTCCACTCACATCATATATCTACCCATCACAATAAGAATGGATCAAAACGCTTAAGAAACAAAGAAATCATGAAGTTCTTAATGGGAGGCAAGGGAGCTCAGGATGAGCAAGTCAATCACCACATGAACACAACCAAATCTTTACTCCCGGAGGAAACAGAGAGGACTAGAGACCTGTCTTCCTTTGATCTTGGTTCAAGCATGAATTCTACGAATGCATGGACCTCTCTCTCACCAAGAACACTAGAGGGGAAATCCTAGCAAGGAAGAAAGGGAAAACTCGAATTGCAAGAGGTGAAGGGGAAGGGGAACGCGTCATCCTTATTTATAGGGCATATTACACATTCTCTTTTTGCCCTTGGATACATGTAAGACAGACCACTTAGCTAGGGGCATTATGGTCCAACCCAATCTTCTCTTGATCCGACAGCTACCGCGCCTCCTCACCGGTAGCCTCGCTTCCATGTGCCTTTCGTGGGACCTTCGCCCGGGTTTTGAGGCCCAAACCCGTGAAACCCATCGCTAATGGTTTTGAGGCAAAACTCCAAACCGTCGCTGAGGGTTTTGAGGCGAAACCACCAAAGCACCCGCGAGTAGCGTAGTCCATACACGTCCTTCGCCATGTACACTTGCACTTGTCGATGTCCTAGGTGTCAGCAACTGTGGCTGGACGCCCAGCCTCCAGGTCCCTCGATCCAAGCCTTACGTCCGCCGTTCACCGTACTGGTCCATCAGCATGGCACGCCCTACTTGATCTTCACCTTGCCGTCGACCACTGCACTCGAGTTCGACACCTGCAGAACACAAGCCAAGAGACACATTGTTCGGCATAATCCGTGTGGCACAGTCAGTTGAAACACACCCACACATAGGGATGAAAGTGGCACGGATAATTCTCCGCTCCGAATCCGAATTTTAAGGATGTGGAGAACTATTTTAATATCCGTGCGGATATGGATAAACCGAATCCGATCATATGAGGATGCGGGGTAGGATATGGTCTTGACGAAATCCGGTGGATATGGATTAACCGATAATTAAACATGGATTATCCGATGCTTTAAATGGGATAATCCGAATTTTATAGAGCTCAAACAACAAAAATACAAGTCAGCCCATCCCATTATTATATTTAGCCCACGTCAAATATTTTCAGTAATTTAAGTATCTATGCATTGTATATAGAAAGGTAATCACGTGATTGCTTATTTGCCTAATTGGTGTGGAGGAATAAAAATTGCAGCCAACAGTACAGCTACAGAAGTTTCTACCAAAGTGGAGGACTAGCACACGCGCGTGAAGGCTTAATTTTGCTTATTTTCAAGTTTTATAGTTGCTTTTTTGCTCTAGTTAATCAAGTGTTTCTCGATTATTGCTTTAGTTAATCAAGTGTTTCTCGTTATAAAAAACAGTATGCAAGCACGTGTAATCCGACTTAGAAAAGTCCGGTTCCGCTCCGATTCCAGGCCGAATCCACACCATTTTCGACGTCCTAAAAAATCCGCATTTGCATCCGAATCGGTACAATATTCTATCCGCTCTGAATCCGATGACAAAAATAGTATTAGGATATGGGGAAGCCATTATCCACTCTGATCCGATCCGATTTCATCCCTACCCACACACGCTAATATATTGGCATGTTGGCAATCGCTCATCACCAAAAACCACTACACAATGGTTAAACCATGTGTTCGCAATAAGCTACATAAGCTAACTTATTATAGGAGTAACTACACAAGCACAAGATATATGAATGTAAATACAAGCTTGTGTATAGAAATGTGAACTAATGTGTGGATGATGGAGACAAAGGTATCCCGATAGTCTTTTTACCGAGATTCACTTGGTTGCCACCAAGCTAAGTCCTCGTTAGGACAAACTCAAGGTTGTTGCCGGTCCTCTTGATATAGTGACCCGCAAGTCACTCTCCCTTCTTAGTGCTTACCACGAGCTCTAACACTTGATCCAGCTAGACCACTTGATGCTCTTTGAGTGTTGTTCTACTTGAGTTGCTCTTCACGTTTCCCATGGGGTGAGCACCGTACCCCTCACAAATCCTCCTTCGATGCTTTGGATGCTTCACGGAGTCACAATCCATGAAAGCATCTAGGTAATGGTAATCATCAAGAGCAAGAGCGTCTCCAACAACTCCCTAAATCCACTTGCTATTCTATTTTTTTGGTAAAAACTCAAAAACACCTCTCCAAGAACTCTCTAAATCCACTTGGTATTTTCCCAACTTGGAAATTAAAAAACCACCCTCCGCGCGCGTAGAACGTGCGTATCACCCCTGCTCCGTCGCGCACGCTGCTCCGCTGCCGCGCACCGTCCGCCCGCGCGCCAACTCCGGATGGATCCAGCACAAGCCAAGATCCGATCGATCCCTCTTCTCTGAAGCCGGGTCGGCCGATCCAACCCTCTTCTCCTGGCGAAGTCCGGCCGGCCTCATCCGTACGTACGTACAGTGCTAGCCGCCTCTTCGGTGCCCTTAGCCTAGGATTCAAACTTTTGATGGTGACTTATCCTGATGGATTCGTCTCGTCGAGACGAAGCCAATGGTGGTGGTGGTTTCGCCAGAAACCTTGCCGCCGTCGAAGAAAACAGCCGGCGACGCTCGTTCCTAAGGCGCAGGGACTAAATACATGATAGATTTTCTTTTCTTGACTTTTCTGAAAAAGTATCAGACACAAAGAATTTTAGATACGCCCTTAGTTGATTTTGGAAAAGTTCAGGGGCTAATATACAAAGTGGTCATCACGGGATTTACCAAGTGAGATACACCTTTTTTCACTTGCAAAACAAAATAGCAAGTTGCTAAAACACAAGATATACCAAGTGAAATATTGGGAGTTGTTGGAGATACTCTAAGAAACAAATCGACAATTACAATCACCACCTATTGTCACCAAATATAAATCCCAAAATGCATACACACTAGGTTTTCAATCCCCTTTCAAATAGCACTGCGGGAGAGAAAGTGACGGAGGTGGATCTTGGTTTACATAGGGCACTCAATCTATCATAAGAATTTTGCACAAAGAGGTGGAGGAAAAACCATAGCTCACCAAGAGCAAAGGGAAAAGAAGCTCCTTTGTTCTCTGTTTTTTGTTTTTTTTTTTGGCATGTGAGAGAAAGCTAATGAAGGCAAGGGAAATTGGCTGGTTTAACCAGCCCAGCCAGTCTCCCACCCTCGGTCGGCCAAGGCCCACAACGGCTACAGCTGTAGACAGCAACGGTTGCAGGAGCAGGACCAGCTGGCCGCGCGGTCACTCTATCCACGCATTGTACGCCCAACGCAACAGCGGCCGCAGGCGGCCTCCCATGCGCGGTCGCATGTAGCTTCCCACAAAGCTTCCTGCCTAATCAAGGCGTGGACCCCACACGCTAATAAAAAGAGCAGCAAGACTGCAAGAGGCAACAGTGGCACAGCGCTGCACCGCTCCACTTTCTTCATCTTGCATTCACGCGTGGCCCCCATCCCCCTTCTCTTAATCATGGAAACGAGTGGCGAATTGGGCGAGCATGCAGTGGCTCCTAAGCAGATGTACAACTTGGGCGGATGTTTTGCTGCCGCTGTCGTGATAGTCCCCCGTAAGGAAGATGCTTTGTTGTTAAGGACGTGTTGGTCAAGTTGTAGTTCTGGTAGATGCTTTGTCACTGTGGTCTTTTCTCTAGTGGATGCTTTGCTACTGTTGTCATATGACTCCTTTGGCATATGCTTTGCCGCTAAGATTAAGACTTGTTGCCTCTGTGGTTTCACCACTCTACTGGCTACCATTGTGTTGTATTCATGCATTAGGCTGAGTTGGTGGTGGTTTTCAGGTAGGTCTCCCTCTTTTCTTGCTATTGTGTTCGTGTGGGATTACAGGGTAATTTAAGGATTACTTGCGTGCCCTACATATCGCCAATGAAAATTTAGCTTTCCCACTTCTATTTAACAAAGCACATGTCAATATACACTGTTAAAAAAGGATTTAACTCAATTTGTTTGGAATATGTGTGAATTCAGTTAAAGCGACCTCAGTCGTCTCGCCCCTGTGTCGCCCTCCGCCAGGCGACTCGGGCGGCCAAACCCTAGGGCGCCGCCCCACCCGCCCCGCCCTGCCACTTCTCGCCGTCATCGGAGGGCATCCGGATGCCGCGCGGCCCCAGGAAGGCGGCGGCGGGGCGTACTGTCCGGTGAAGGGGCCTCTGTGCGGGGCGGCGCGGACGGGGGTCGCTTCTTCCGGCCATGCGGCCGTCGCGGTGGGGGCGAGCCGATGAGGCGCGGCGTGGCCCGCTCGGCGGCTGGCGGCGTCGCGCGCGTGGTGGTGCGCCGCCGGCGGGTGGCCTTGGTTGGGGGCGACGGAGGTGGAGGTGGCGGGGCTCCGGCGGCAGGCGGCCGTTGTGGCCTCGATCTGCGCGGTTCCGGCTCGGTGGTGACCGGATCCGCGCCCTGTGCGGACTGCGGTGGCGGGGTCTGCTGCTCGGTGGGCGGTGTTCGAGCTCGTCGTCTGCCGGTGCCCCCCTTCCACCCCCCTCCCCTCCTCTCCTCCCCGGCCGCTCCTAGTGGCTGCCCCCGGCCGCTTTGGGGGGGGCTGCTGGCGCCGGCCAGTGGCTTATGGCCACCCCGGCCGAGATGACGGCCGTGGCTGCTGCCGTTTGGCCGGCCGGGCCGGCGGCTGGCTGTCCGGCCGCGGCCGTCGGGCGCGGGGCGAGGGTGGCGTGCCGGTGGGTTGCGGCTCTTCGGCGACGTGGTCGGCGTGGTCGGGACGGTCTGTGGTGCCATGGCGGTTCTGCGGGTTGTGCCGGGTACGGTGGAAGCTGCTCCTCTCCGGCAAGGATCGTCGGCAGGGCGTCGCAGGTTTGCTGCCCCTTCGGGTGTGGGGGGGCAGCGGACGGGTCCCCCCCCCTGCTCGTCCCCCTCCTCCCTCTTGTTGGTGGTCGTCCCGTGGTGGCGTTGGGGTCGTGTTGGCGTTGGGGGGCGGCCTTCGTCTTTGTTGTCCTCCCCCCATGCCTCTGACCTCGTCGTGGGGCGGTCGTTTTGAAGACGGAGGACTTGGCGTCCTCGGGAGGGCTGATCCGGCGCTCTGCGCCAGATCCGATGCCTTCGGGGGGTGCAGATGCCTGCGACAGGGCTCGGCTGACAGCGGTGGTCGGCGGCAGCTACGGCTTCGACGGGTGGTTGGTGGTCTGGGCTTGGTGGTGGATGGCTGGTGTTCGACAGGCGGTTTGGCGGGGTGCGGGCGCAGCTCTGCGGCTGCTCGCGTGGCCGGCGTGCATTCTCCTGGTGACGCTTCTGTTGGGTGCTTGGCATCGGTGTTCTGGTCCTGGCGGGGTCTCGTTTGCGCCAGTGCTTGGGGTTCTTTGGGCTTGGCCTGGTGACGACGACACCTGTGGGTGTCGTCCCCCTGTTGAGGGCGTCACTTCCCCGGCACGCTCCATGGGTGAAAACCCAGTCCTGCCCTGGACTAGCGACGGCGGCGCTTCGGCGTCGTGACCTTCTTGAAGGCGTCGATGTGGACTTTGGTGCGTTCGGGTCGTCTCGGGCATGGCCAGGTCGTCGTTTCCTCCTCCTCGTATGTGGTTCGTGTCAGGGGTGGAGTAGGTTTTTTATTTTGTTTTAGTTGTTTTGTTAGTCTCTAGTTGCTTGTTGCCTCAGTCGCGGAGCTCCTTTTCGGTTTCAAAGTGGAGGCTCGCGTCGACGTCCCAATCCGACCGAGTTCTTTTAGTGGCTGCTGTCGATGTCCCAATCCGACCAAGCGTGGAGCTGAGTTGAGTTGAGTTGGTGCTCTTTGTGGCGCGAGTTGAGTTGTTTTGGTACCTAGGTGTATTGTTGGAGTAGGGTACCCTCTAAATTGTATGTGGTTTTCGCCCAGTTTCCACTTCAAAAACTGGACGGGGGCACTTGCCTTTCTTTTTTCTTTTTCTCGTCTAATAGAAATTACGGCAAAGCTTTTGCCGTCCTTTCGAAGAAAAAAAATTTGTTTGGAATACTACTCACGACTCACGGATTGGAAGGCCGCTGATTTTCTTTTTGCTTGGTGTGCAAGCGCCAATTGGTTGTTTTTCCCTGTTCACGCTCCTGTCTAGACCCCGAAATTTCTAGCCTAATTTCCAGCCCTGGTTATCTGAATTTTTGTTCTATAATTTCTAATTCCTGAGCTCGTTATTTCATCAGCAGCTTACGCTTTTGAGCTCCTTCACGTTCTGCTTTGGCGTTGGTCTTACATCAATCGAAAGGAACCTATCTAGGTATGCTTATCACGTGTTGGCTTGGTTATTTTAGATTTAGGAACTCACTTTCAGTAACTGATTTTTAGTGTCATGAGACTATGAGTGTTCCTCGTTCTGCTTTTTGTGTTAGTCGTGCATCTATCTAAATAACCTATCTAGGTATGTTTGTCACCAGTTGGCTTGGGTATTTTAGATTTGCTAACTAGCTGCTTCTTAATAGGAGTTGTGTATTTTATTTTTAGTTTCTTGACACTATGACTGTATTTTTTGTTCTTTTTGCATTGTGGGTTTTCATTGTGTTACTAGGAAATATATATCCAGTCATTTGAGTCGTGGACATCATAGTGTTTGTTTTGTTTGTTTGGTGGTGATTTTGGTAAATGACCAAATATTCCGAAAGAAAGTTTACATCACACATTCACCTCCCTCTAATCATCGTTTTTGGTTTATCAATAGCAGTAGAATCAACAACAAATCTAACAATTGGGCATCACCATCTCTGTGAGCCTGGCCTCTAGCTTCCACTCCACAACAGATCAAAGAACTGAAGGACACAGAACATTCTCTCTCTCCCCGCCGCAAATCAAGGTGCATACGCCTAGTCTTCATTTTTTTTTTTTTTTTTTTTGAGATGTCACTCATCTTCCACTCACAAATATATTCACATACACGGGTAACGGGTTGAGATTGGTGTAACTCCTTTCAATTTTTAGGTGCCCCCAATATATAATGTTGCAATATAATTCATTTGATCAAACTTCATGATTCTTTTTTAGGTGTAACTCGTTTATTTATCAACTCCGTGCTTTTAGCTTGTTACTATGTGTAAGATTTGGTACCCAAAGTACCTAGCCTGACCCTGTAGTCATCGTAAAATTTGAGTACTGTAGTACCTATATATCTACTGTTGCAGAGGCCAACTTTTGAATAATAGTGCCAAGGTTAAAGCAAGGCTATTAATATAGCCCATACAGTCTTCTCTAGCTATAATAGTTAACTCTTCATTATTAATACATGGTCCATTTGTCTCTCTCACAAAGCTGGCCGTTAGCTTAAAACATGCTTCTCCTCTCTCTTGTCTTCTATTTCCTCCACCTCATCATTTAGCCAAGCTTATAGCTTGTTATTATACTTGCTCTCAGAGGGATCTTGGTGCTTTTACCATTAAGATTTTCCGTCATTGAAACAAATCACGTGATATTTTTTATCTAATTTGGTTTTGTAGACACCTAAGCAGCAATGGCGGTGGTATTGGATACTTTAGCATCCTACATGCACGACATGCTAATGAAGATGGCTGAAGAAGAGGTGCATCTGCTCTTAGGTGTTCCTGATGAGATACAAAAGATGGCTAGCAAGCTCCGTGACCTCAAGGGGTTCCTTGCTGATGCTGACAAGAGGAACATTACAGACAAGTCTATGCAGTCACAGGTCAGAGAGCTTAGGAATGCCATGTTTGATGCCACCAATATCATTGATTTGTGTCAGCTCAAGGCCATGGAACGGGGTCCAAGTAGGGACATGGGATGCTTCAATCCCTTGCTCTTTTGTATGAGGAATCCTGTCCATGCTCATGACATTGGTAATCAAATAAGAAATCTTAATGAGAAGCTAGATGACATTGTGAAGATTAGCAAAACCTCCTTCATCGACCTTGCATCTGATGAGGGCAACATGAATAAGGTAGAATCGTCCCGTCACTCTTGGAGGAGACGACGTGGTTGGATGAGTTAGGTGTGGTTGGTAAAAAGATTGAGGCGGACACGAGAAATCTTGTGGATTTGCTCACAAAGAAGGAGAAAAATGTAAAACACAAAGAAATTATGGTTTATGCTATTGTGGGAATTGGAGGGATTGGCAAAACTACCCTTGCCCGGAAGATCTTCAACCATGAGTCCATCAAGGAATATTTTGAAGAGAGAATATGGTTGTACATCAGTCAAGAGTTTGATGACATTGATCTATTAAAGAGAGTTGTAGAAGTAACACGAGGAGGCCGTGAAGTAGTTCATAACACAAAGGTTGCACTAGAGCGAACCCTTATGGAAGCCTTAAAGGGGTGCAAGACCTTATTGGTGATGGATGATGTTTGGGACCGTCATGCATGGGTGGATGTGCTAGCACCTCCATTGATCAACTCACTTGCTCAAGGAAGCCGTGTTCTCGTAACAACAAGACATGACATAGTTGCTCGAGGCATGATGGCGGAGGTACCCTACCACCATGTTGAGAAACTAGAGCCAGGAGATGCCTGGACTTTGCTCAAGAAGCAGGTTCGTGCACATTTGTTTCACAAACTATCTATACAGTCGGAAGTCTTGTACATTTGCTTCACAATTTATCTAGCCAGTCGGTCCATGAACATTTTAAAATAAAATTCTGGAATTTTAAAGGGGTCCATCATCATCTACTGTGTTATCATTTTAAATATCTAATTGAGTTAGAAACATTAAATAACATACATAGCTTTCATCCTTTTCTCTAACGGCACCCTCCTAATATTATAATTTTTTGTTCCTATAAACATATTAAAATAAAATTAATTATGTAAAGTTATACTTTGAAAACTACTCAAAAGGTTAAGGAAAGTACTCACCTCGGATAAATCCATATTGCTAGGTTTACCTTGGACATTTGAGTAATTTTTTATGTAACTTGCCTCACTAGCTAGTCTCATCTGTGGAATCCTTAGATATCTAAGATTGTCCCAGTAAATCCATATCAGCTAAGGATACAAGGGATATTACCAGCATCCAATGGAGAATGAATAAGGGAGAAAATGATGTAGCTTCACAGGTGAAGAACTAGTGGGCACTTGGCTGCAGGTTAAAGAAGATTCCATATTAGACAGCCAAAGAATACGTGGTTTTTTTAACCCATAAAATAAACCCTTGCTATATGACACTGCTTTTTCAGTGCCCAATTTAACACTGGGTAGTCACACCGTTGATAGAAATGTGATGGAAATGAAGAGGGACCATTTTGCCCCTAATGTCTAGTGGAGCAGCTTGAGCTCATGTTCTAGCAAATCCTTTGTTTTGATCCACCTTCTGGATGGAGAAGACCATTCTGCCCAAAATGTTTTTTTTTTTTTGTCCCATTCCTGCTTCCACCTTCAAGTAGGTCTGACAGCAAGTCCAATTTGTGATAGATTCGTGGTTGATAGAGTTGCAACATTCATGATACATGCTATATATTTCGGTTGTTAGTGTAAATTAGATTCACCATACTCCCTCCATCACAAAAGAACACGAACCACAGTCAAATAGCTCAAGTTTGACCAATCTTATAGTAATAGTCTTAATATATTTATGTCCAAAATAAATCTATTCTATAGCTTAATCTAATGATTTATTTGTATGATGAATGTAGTACTTTTTATATAACATTAGTTAGACTTTAAACTTTTTGACTCCTCAAAAAACGAAAATTACATTCTTTTATAGACGGGGACTACGTACATTAGGATATAAATAATTAATAATTAATCAAGCACTAAAAATCTTCCTTAATAAACCAAAAATAAATAATGATATTGACAATTAATTAAAATTACATTTATACACAACATGGCAATAAAAATTGTAGTTTTCTATTTATGTTTATAAATTTTGAGTGAAATATTATGTCATATCAATACTAATATTTAATTTAAATTATTCTGTATTTCTGTAAAATAGCTAGTTGATATATAACATTTTGATATTGCAAGTGCAATATCTAAAGTTCCATAGTGGAGCCTGAGACGATAGTGCATGCCACTTTAGTAAAATAAAATTTTGAACAAAAGCTGTAACAAATACTTACTGGAGTGAGTATTAAATACAAGAGCTGGTAAATAATACGATAGCGTGACTCGTAAGAGCACTACTTTTGTGCACTGACGTCACCTAGCTGCACCGATGCTAGTAATAATACAAGAGCTGGTAAATAATACGATAGCGTGACTCATAAGAGCACTACTTTTGTGCACTGACGTCATACATGATTTTGCTCCAGCACGCAGTATATTGTTTTAGTAGCACTTGATTTTGCGCCCCATTAGGATCAAATGTTTATATATCATTTTATTCCATTGAATTAACTGGCCTGGCTGCTTGCAGGTGGCTGGAAATGACATTAATGATAATCTAATGGTTGATAGACTACAGGACATTGGAATGTCGATTGTAGAAACATGTGATGGTTTGCCACTCGCTATCAAAGTAATGGGAGGCCTCCTCCGCCAAAAAAAGGCAACACGGAGTGATTGGCTTAATGTTCTAAATGGTTCTAGGCAAGTATCCAACATGCCTGAAGAGCTAAACTATGCATTATACCTTAGCTATCAAGATTTGCATCCAGATTTGAAGTCTTGCTTTCTACACTATGCCCTCCTCCCCAAGACCATGGTGTTCAGGTTTGAAAGCATTGTTGCTATGTGGATTAGTGAAGGATTTGTTCATGGAAACTCACAAGATTTAGAAGTATTAGGAAGAGAGTACTATGACCAGTTAATAGGTAGGAACCTTCTAGAGCCAGATCAAGGGTATACGGACCAGATAGTTTGCAATATGCAAGATACGGTTCGCTCATTCGTTCAATATTTGGCTAGAGATGAAGCACTGATATCTTACAAATATGAGGTTGTCCTTACCAATAATATTGATCCACAAAATGTTATTCGGTTATCACTAAAACTGCAAAAATCAGAGTCAAATAAGCTACGGTGGAGTTCTCTACAAGTACATATTTCACTACGGACACTCATTTTAATAGGTAAAATAAAGATCAATCGAGGTGATTCACTGTCATATTTTCCATGTTTGAGGAGCCTACATATAGAAGCTGCAAATTTTGATGCATTATCTGGATCCTTGGTCCAACTCAAGCACTTGAGGTATTTGTTCCTACGTGGCACTGACATATCTAAGCTGCCAGGAAAAATAGCGAAGATGAAATTATTGCAGTGCATTGACCTTTCCAACTGTAAAAGAATGGTGAAACTTCCTGGTGGCATTGGAAAGTTATGGCAGCTGAGGTATCTAAGCCTTCTTGACTCTGGTATAAACAATATACCCAGGGGTTTCAGCGGCCTAACTAATTTGAGGATACTGAAGGGGTTTCCAGCCTACATGGCGGATGGTTGGTGTAGTTTGGAAGAATTAGGATCTCTTAACCAGCTCATGCGTCTTGAGATACATGGCCTGGAGTATGTATCTTCTTCCTCATTTGCTATAATGGCTAGGCTTCGTGAAAAGCTGCACCTCAACTATCTGTGCTTACAGTGCACTAGTGGACGTGGAGGTGCTAACAGGTGGGCAAATGATGAAGAGCAGCAACAAATCGAGAGGGTGTTTGATGAGCTCTGCCCTCCACGTTGCTTGGAAACTCTGGTAATAAAAGATTACTTTAGCCAGCGACTTCCAAAGTGGATGACCTTGACAACAATGCCTCTTGGATGCTTGAGGATTTTAACAATTCAAGACTTGCTTTATTGCACGGAGATACCTAATGGCCTGTGGCAGCTGACAAGCTTGGAGTTCCTACAGATTATAAACGCCCCAGTGATCAAGAGCATTGGGCCAGAATTCTTACTACCACACAACCATGAGAACCCAAGCATTGTGGATAACTTTGGTCCTGATTTGGAAATTCAGGTGGTTAGGTGTCGTGGGCTCCAGCGGATCAGTAATCTTTCAAAATTGCAGAACCTCTCGATCATGGTATGCCCAGAGTTTAAGGTATTGGAGGGTTTGCATGGACTTCAGAGACTCGTACTGGATGACTATGACATGAAAACACTCCCTGGATATTTACAGAGTGTAAACCCAGGGGATCTGCTTCTATACTGTAATGTCACACTGCTCGCTTCCATAGCAAAAGGGAAATCTAGCACTGAGTGGGACAAGTTCAGCCATATCAAGCAAGTCAAGGCACATGCAGCTGACGGCGACAACAACATTGAAAGGAAGTGGTATGTGAAGTACACAAGAGATCCATTCAGCTTGGATACAAACATCAGCCACTCTACTAACGACTCAGGTAAACTAACAAAACACTGCTGTTTTATATATGTTGCATACTGATTACCTTTCTTGCTCTTGGAATATCTCGTAACTTGACTGGTTGTTCCGTTTCAGGGAATGATACGGAGGAGGTTTCAAGGGAAGTCATGGAACAACAGAGGGAGTAACATTCATGTATGCGCTACTCCAAGACTATTATTATATACGTTTAGCACTGTCGATTATGTAATGCATAAAAGACCTTGCCTCTGCAGTTGGAGTGCACATCTGTGACCTGCCGCATGGACAAAAAAGGAACCTTGGAGGCTGAAGCTATCATCGCTTTGACCAAAGAAGAGCTGATTACTGCGCTGCAGGTCGTCGTGAAGCAGTCAGACGTTGGACACTGCAAATAAATACAAGGAGATTAGAATGTGATGTGATGTGATGTGAATTAGTTTTTTATTCGAATCTGTTTTACTGTGTGGATACAGGTTACAACGCCTGAGAATGGAGTGCCATGTACATATAATTAAGTTGTGCATATCGATAGTCGTTACAAAACAATTGTTATGATGCAATTTTTTTTTTTTTTTTTTTGTGATGAAACATGATGCAACTTATTCGCGCTTGTTTGAATTCATTGTGTGCCTGAAAATGTAGCCTGCCAGCTAAACGTATATGCATGCTGCCAGTGCCATGAGAATGCGGCTTGCCAGCGAGGGCTCCCTTCAATTTTGGGATAAGTAGAAATAATATGCTCATTTGGGAGGGATTGAGATGGAATTAAGATTATAATTAATGTAATATATTAACTAGTAAAAATTTCTTCATAACTAACTTACAGACCACGTAGCGTTGCATTAAATCATTTAACAGTATTGAGCTTTATGTCATCGTCCTGTTTAGATTAAATAATCTATATAATTAAAAATGCTCACTTTTGTCATGTCGTTGTTCTGAATGATAAGCCAAATATTTGGAGGATAATGCTATTTTTTGTGTCTAAAGTTATATTTTTATTTCACACGTAATCATTTACGAATGAGAGGTCCAAAAACATCTCTTAACAAAACAGAGTCAAAACAACACGATTAAATGGGCAAGACTTCAACACAACTGACCAGAACAGACTTGATAGTTCCTTATTTAGGTAGGCCTCCTATTTTTTTTGGTCAATACTCTCTTCGTTCCACTATATAAAAGACGCAACCACCTCTGGTTCAAATACCAAGAAACACATTTAAGAATAGAGCAATACTATTGTATCGATGTACGTGTCTAAGAGAGTTTGCGGTGTCCCGAGAAAATACGAGGCCCTGTTCAAAGACTTAGTGGAGGCCTAATATCTGTTCTTTGTCTTTGATCTCCGTCTCCGATATAGTCTCGAATAAGGAATAAGAGCGTCCGCTAGGGAGAAGAATAGGAAGTCTTTTCCAGCCTCCAGGTGACAAAGGCGTGGAAGCCTTACGAGAAAATTGAAATCACTAAACGCCGGCCTCTCCGCCTCAGCCTCATGAATGAAGGAAAGAAAGTCACGATCAGTTACCATCATGGTAGAGCGATGCTCTAGAAGGCCACGTTTTCAGGCAATAGAATATAGTTTTGGCTGAGTTTTTATTAAAATAAAGCCTTAAATTAGTATGTAATATACTTATTGTACCTACTAAATCTTGGGGCCTATAACTTTTGGAGGCCCTGTTCGGTCAGAGAGAGTATGTTTTATATTATGGATAAGAATAGAATATATACTTACGTCTTATATATTGGGACGGAGGAAGTATATTACAACTTTCTTGTACATCACTACCTAAAACTAGACTCCAAAGTCCTTGAAATAACAATGACGTCAAGAGCTTTTTTTTTATTTCTTCGATTCTCTTCACACTTGCAGTTCTTATATGACCCTCACTTTCGCGCACTAACCGCTTGAAGAATCTCCACCAATACTATGTCAGTAGCTGTTAGGCTGTTGTTTTCTTATTTGTGGATGGATAGTCCATAATAATGTTCAAAGAGGAAAAAAAATTGGTTTGTAAAACAACATAACAGGCTGTTTTACGCCAGCACATATAATCAGGTAGGAAATGCCTTCCCCGTTGACAGCCATGGACAACCGTGTTGTCAGTTAATAAAAGTTCACGTCTAATTATATGCAACCGCTGTTCTTGATCGGATTACTTTTGGTGGATGCGCGTTGGATTGGTGCGGAAATATCTTGCTGCGTTTGCGTAGGAAACAGCAAAACTATTACTAATTAGAGGCTGCAATGTAGGCTCCACGTTAATTCTCACAAGATACGTAAAGAAAAAATATAAATGCTTGAAGTTCTTACATTAATCAGAAACTTCTAGCCATCGATCCAATATATTCTAACCATAGCCATTAGAACTATTTTGGTCTTCTAAAAATTTACCCACAGTCCGCCAAAAATCTGTCCGCTCCAACTTCGAAGTCAAAGTATATATGGGTTGTCCAACAAGATGAGGAGCAGAAATATAATAGAAAGAAATACATGGTTCTATATGTAAATCTGCAAGAAAGAAAGAAAAAGTGGAAGGACCTTAATAGTTTTTGAAATAGATCGGCGTTCCCGATGCAAAAAATCAAAAATTTCGCAAAATTTGCCAGAAATCATAGAAAAATCAGAAAAATACCAAATTGGTTTTCTTAGTTTCAAAAAATGTGATATATCCATATATGTTATGATTCTTGTTAGGTGTAGCTTTTGTCTATAGGTATGTTAAATCATTCTTACATATGTTGCATAAATATTGGTTTGAATACGTATGGGATGTCCTTGTCGTCACTGTCACCCTAACCACTAGTAACTTTTTGTTGTTCGGTCGTGACTAAGACAAGCCTCGGTGCATAACCCCTACTTTTTCAACGATTATTATGCTTTTTTAGATTAAGTTTTGAGGCGAAAAAATTACACCATCTATATAGTTTTGATAAAAAAAACTTATTTGTATTAAAACAATAAATAAAACTAGCATAATCAAATGCAGACGAGCAATGCTGCACAAACAAAATAAACAGGAGAAAAAGAAATTCACCTTGATTTTATGCCTCATTGGAGTTGCTCGAACTCCCATGGAAGGTAACACATCTGGATGCCTAACATATTACGCAGGAAAACAAAGAACCAAAAGAGAAAAATAGAAAAAAAAGTAAGGTAAAAAAGAAATTATGTTTTCTCCTTTTTACTGTGGATATGCTATTTTGCAAACAATTTTTTTCAAAAATGCTTCTACTCCTCCATAAAAGCTGCAAGGAATAAAAGATAGAATAAAACGACAAAAGGAAAATTAATTCAGACATTTTGCCAATTAAATATTATGTATATATAAAGTGGGGATTCTCTCTCACATCTTTTGTCTCTTCTTCTCAAGGAGGAAGCCACGTTAGAACACTATATGTTAATAATCTTTTCGTTACAATTTATAAGTCGTTGCTCCTTTCTAGATAAGAGGTTAAAATTGTAGCTACTTAATTGTCTCAAACTCATGAGTCTTATCATAAGAGTTAGATAGCACATGTCCATCAACCCGTGCTCTCGCACGGGTTAGAATCTTCTAAGAGATATATAAGCATTAGTTTAGTTATTGTTTAATGTCTGTAGATAGTGAAGTTACTTGTATTAATTAAATATTTTTTCTTTGTCTATTTTCTAACACAATATCCATAATAGATATTTTGTAGTGTCTATTTATTTATTTATTTATTTATTTTGATAAACCTATCGGTTACTAAGCGACTTGCGTTTCATCTATATCTTATGATGTCATGAGAATAACCTAAATTTTGATTTTCAATTGTTAGCCTTATTGTTTGCTGTATAAAGACTTTAGGTCATAGACTGCACTCTTAAGTCATACGATGGCATAAATATTCACTTCAAACCTACTTCGCGTTGCTTAAGATTAGTCTAGAGCTTGACATGAGTTCTAGGATGGGTAGCAATGCTAACCTCAAGAGGATATTAATATCTAAGCAGTATAACTACTATTTGCACCTAAGAAATCTCAAAGAACATGAGGATATAGCCACTTGTAGTCCTCACTATCTCCCCACTTTGTCTAGATGTTTTTCGAATTATATTGCCAAAGAGTTAATTGTACAATAATGGTTACAATAGTAACAAATATATGTAAAATGTTTTAGCTAAGTGTGTAAATTATGTAAAGTAATACTTGTATAAATTATATGTCATGGTTATGAATATTTTACATAGTTTGTTAATATCATTAATGTAGGATTTTTTTAGGATTGCTTAAACGTAACATAAATATTTATTCCTCATCTAATTTGATGATCATGATAGCACAGTATGTACATTTACTTTAATTAAATTATAATTTAACCTGTTGCCATTAGTAGAAGTGGATAACGTAGAAACAAAGATGTTTGCCTTGTGGTTATTTATGTATTTTTGGCTATTAGATATATTTCTAATTTAGATGTACATTTAAGAGGATGTATTAGATTTTGAACAATGTTAGAAGTGATAAGAAGTAAATTTAAGGGGCTACATATATGTATCGAATAAAGACTCCTTAGATACCTTATATGGATTTGCGCATTCATACAGGTGGGTACTTATTTAGAAAATAGCATAGATTATTATAATGAATGTTGGTTATAGTCTACATAATTGATGGCGGCATGCTTTTGTCACCAGTTGGCGTAGATAGATTCGTGCATCTATCTAAATAACCTATCTAGGTATGTTTGTCACCAGTTGGCTTGGGTATTTTAGATTTGCTAACTAGCTGCTTCTTAATAGGAGTTGAGTATTTTGTTTTTAGTTTCTTGACACTATGACTGTATTTTTTGTTCTTTTTGCATTGTGGGTTTTCATTGTGTTACTAGGAAATATATATCCAGTCATTTGAGTCATGGAAATCATAGTGTTTGTTTTGTTTGTTTGGTGGTGATTTTGGTAAATGACCAAATATTCCGAAAGAAAGTTTACATCACACATTCACCTCCCTCTAATCATCGTTTTTGGTCTATCAATAGCAGTAGAATCAACAACAAATCTAACAATTGGGCATCACCATCTCTGTGAGCCTGGCCTCTAGCTCCACTCCACAACAGATCAAAGAACTGAAGGACACAGAACATTCTCTCTCTCTCCCCGCCGCAAATCAAGGTGCATACGCCTAGTCTTCATTTTATTTTATTTTTTTGAGATGTCACTCATCTTCCACTCACAAATATATTCACATACACGGGTAACGGGTTGAGATTGGTGTAACTCCATTCAATTTTTAGGTGCCCCCAATATATAATGTTGCAATATAATTCATTTGATCAAACTTCATGATTCTTTTTTAGGTGTAACTCGTTTATTTATCAACTCCGTGCTTTTAGCTTGTTACTATGTGTAAGATTTGGTACCCAAAGTACCTAGCCTGACCCTGTAGTCATCGTAAAATTTGAGTACTGTAGTACCTATATATCTACTATTGCAGAGGCCAACTTTTGAATAATAGTGCCAAGGTTAAAGCAAGGCTATTAATATAGCCCATACAGTCTTCTCTAGCTATAATAGTTAACTCTTCATTATTAATACATGGTCCATTTGTCTCTCTACAAAGCTGGCCGTTAGCTTAAAACATGCTTCTCCTCTCTCTTGTCTTCTATTTCCTCCACCTCATCATTTAGCCAAGCTTATAGCTTGTTATTATACTTGCTCTCAGAGGGATTTTGGTGCTTTTACCATTAAGATTTTCCGTCATTGAAACAAATCACGTGATATTTTTTATCTAATTTGGTTTTGTAGACACCTAAGCAGCAATGGCGGTGGTATTGGATACTTTAGCATCCTACATGCACGACATGCTAATGAAGATGGCTGAAGAAGAGGTGCATCTGCTCTTAGGTGTTCCCGATGAGATACAAAAGATGGCTAGCAAGCTCCGTGACCTCAAGGGGTTCCTTGCTGATGCTGACAAGAGGAACATTACAGACAAGTCTGTGCAGTCACAGGTCAGAGAGCTTAGGAATGCCATGTTTGATGCCACCAATATCCTTGATTTGTGTCAGCTCAAGGCCATGGAACGGGGTCCAAGTAGGGACATGGGATGCTTCAATCCCTTGCTCTTTTGTATGAGAAATCCTGTCCATGCTCATGACATTGGTAATCAAATAAGAAATCTTAATGAGAAGCTAGATGACATTGTGAAGATTAGCAAAACCTCCTTCATCGACCTTGCATCTGATGAGGGCAACATGAATAAGGTAGAATCGTCCCGTCACTCTCGGAGGGAGACGACGGGGGAGGATAAGTTAGGTGTGGTTGGTAAAAAGATTGAGGCGGACACGAGAAATCTTGTGGATTTGCTCACAAAGAAGGAGAAAAATGTAAAACACAAAGAAATTATGGTTTATGCTATTGTGGGAATTGGAGGGATTGGCAAAACTACCCTTGCCCGGAAGATCTTCAACCATGAGTCCATCAAGGAATATTTTGAAAAGAGAATATGGTTGAGCATCAGTCAAGAGTTTGATGACATTGATCTATTAGAGAGAGCTGTAGCTGTAACACGAGGAGGCCGTCAAGTAGTTCATAACACAAAGGTTGCACTAGAGCGAACCCTTATGGAAGCCTTAAAGGGGTGCAAGACCTTATTGGTGATGGATGATATTTGGGACCGTCATGCATGGGTGGATGTGCTAGCACCTCCATTGATCAACTCACTTGCTCAAGGAAGCCGTGTTCTCGTAACAACAAGACATGACATAGTTGCTCGAGGCATGATGGCGGAGGTACCCTACCACCATGTTGAGAAACTAGAGCCAGGAGATGCCTGGACTTTGCTCAAAAAGCAGGTTCGTGCACATTTGTTTCACAAACTATCTATACAGTCGGAAGTCTTGTACATTTGCTTCACAATTTATCTAGCCAGTTGGTCCATGAACATTTTAAAATAAAATTCTGGAATTTTAAAGGGGTCCATCATCATCTACTGTGTTATCATTTTAAATATCTAATTGAGTTAGAAACATTAAATAACATACATAGCTTTCATCCTTTTCTCTAACGGCACCCTCCTAATATTATAATTTTTGGTTCCTATAAACATATTAAAATAAAATTAATTATGTAAAGTTATACTTTGAAAACTACTCAAAAGGTTAAGGAAAGTACTCACCTTGGATAAATCCATATTGCTAGGTTTACCTTGGACATTTGAGTAATTTTTTATGTAACTTGCCTCACTAGCTAGTCTCATCTGTGGAATCCTTAGATATCTAAGATTGTCCCAGTAAATCCATATCAGCTAAGGATACAAGGGATATTACCAGCATCCAATGGAGAATGAATAAGGGAGAAAATGATGTAGCTTCACAGGTGAAGAACTAGTGGGCACTTGGCTGCAGGTTAAAGAAGATTCCATATTAGACAGCCAAAGAATACGTGGTTTTTTTAACCCATAAAATAAACCCTTGCTATATGACACTGCTTTTTCAGTGCCCAATTTAACACTGGGTAGTCACACCGTTGATAGAAATGTGATGGAAATGAAGAGGGACCATTTTGCCCCTAATGTCTAGTGGAGCAGCTTGAGCTCATGTTCTAGCAAATCCTTTGTTTTGATCCACCTTCTGGATGGAGAAGACCATTCTGCCCAAAATGTTTTTTTTTTGTCCCATTCCTGCTTCCACCTTCAAGTAGGTCTGACAGCAAGTCCAATTTGTGATAGATTCGTGGTTGATAGAGTTGCAACATTCATGATACATGCTATATATTTCGGTTGTTAGTGTAAATTAGATTCACCATACTGCCTCCATCACAAAAGAACACGAACCACAGTCAAATAGCTCAAGTTTGACCAATCTTATAGTAATAGTCTTAATATATTTATGTCCAAAATAAATCTATTCTATAGCTTAATCTAATGATTTATTTGTATGATGAATGTAGTACTTTTTATATAACATTAGTTAGACTTTAAACTTTTTGACTCCTCAAAAAACGACAAGCCTCATTACCTGGATTCTGGGCCGGGGTGTTACATTCTCACCCCTTAGAAGACCGACGCCCGTCGGTCAACCCTGTGCCAGACCGCCCCCTTTGGCCACGTGCGTGTGTCCAAGCGCCGCATGAGCCATGATGAGCGACCACCCGGATCCACACCAGCCATGCGCACCATGCCTGCGCAACTGACACACGCGCCCGTGAAACCGCAAGGGTCGGCTCTGATACCATCTGTAACGTCCCGCCCCTCCGAGGCCGGGCCCGTTTACATCTGGCCGCTTAACAAGGATATAGATTGTCCTCACAGACCAACACTAGTCTTTTCTGCGCACTTTGTCCTCACTCATGCGCACCTGGGAAAGACTTCCCGGTCGGTCACCCATCCCTAAATTGCTCCATGCCAAGCACGTTTAACCTTGGAGTTCTTTAGAGATGAGCTTTCGAAAAAGAAGTTGCAACTTTTTGATATGAGTATCCTATTAATCCTGTTAAGCTCTGGGCCGGGGTGTTACACCTTGGCCACCAAGCCAAATTGGCCGTCCCCTCTGACGACTGGAGCCCGCGTGAGGACGACAGCGATGCGCCGAGCCCCTGGAAGCCGCTGGCTCACGCCCGCGTCGCGCCCCTGACCACGTGCGCGCACGCACGGACTCGCGAACTCACGCCCTGCCTCGACGTCCATACGCTCGCCCCTGGATCGGCCGCCGCGTGTCCCGGCCGTCACATCAAGCGGCCCGGACGCCGGCGCTCTTGCCAGGAGCCCTAGCCGCGACGCCTATAAGAACCACCCAGCCGCCGTCCTCCTCCTCGAGTTCCAGGGCCGCGCCGCCATCTCTTGAGTCGGCACACCACCAAGCCAGCACCTTTCTCATCCCCCTCGCTGCCGCTGTGTGACCCCGACCAAACCACACTCAGCCGCCAAGAATCGGAGGGAGAAGGAGGAGTGGAGAGGAGAAGACAGGAGGCGGGGAAAGATTGGAGCAGGACGCCATCGCCGGAACTTCCTCCTCGCCACCGATTCGCTCGAGTGGAGCTGCACCGTACGACTACGCCGCCTCCGCTCCAACTAGCGACGGCGAGCCGTTGCCGCCGCTGGACCGCTACCCCGATGACCGTACCACGAGCTGTACCCCGACGCCGCGCTGCTTCGCCACCAACCCGATGCACGACGCCATGCCTTGCTCGCCTACACGGGAGGTGAGCACCGCCGCCCACTTTGCCAACCTCGACCATGCTTCCATGGCCATGGCGTCCCCGGGACGCGTAGGCTAAGGCCATCTCTGGCCTCATGGCACACGCACGCACCAGCACGCGCCTGACTCGAGCCACTGGAAAGCCGGCGCCACCATGCCGGCGGACTTGCCCGCCATGTCGCCGCCGCGGCCACGCCACGCCGCGGTGCGCCGCCGTTCCCGGCGAACCAAAGCCCCCTCAGACACGCTGGACCCCCGGCCCTCGACCGCCGTGGTGAGGCGCACTCGTGCGCACGCCATCGGGCAAGATGGCCGCAGGGGAGATTTTCTCAACCTTCTCACCGACGACCACGTCCACGCGGGGCCACACTTGTGCGCCACCGTGGCACGCTTGCGCCGGCAAGCTCCGGCCACCCCGGTCATCGAGACCGTGCCGTCGAGCTCCGCCTTGGGCTGCTGCACTCCGCGGCGTTGTCGGATTGGGAGGAGGAGACCGTCGCCTCGACGATGCCGTGTGCTGCCATGTCCGTCGGCGCCGCCGCGAGCTTCCGCCACGTGTGTGCACCGCCGTACCTCTTGGTCACCACTGGCAGCTCGGACACGGTCTTGGTGATGGCAATTGAATGACGGCGCGTTCGATTGAACGGAAAGCCGCCCGCTTTGATGACCTGCCGTGCGCTGCCATGCCCGCCGGCGCCGCCGCGCGCGCCTATGCCGCATGCTGTGCGCCGCCGAGCTCCGTGGATGTCACCGGCGAGTCGATCCAGTAGCTTGAGGTGTTAATCGACCAACCACTCCCCCAATCGAAACCAAGGCCGCGCCTTGCTCGCCGCCGCGGTGCGCCATAGCGCCACCGCCGTCGCTGATGAGTGGTGCCTGGTGCCCCGCGAACCGCGCTCACGGCCTTGCCATGACCGCCACGCCACCGCGGAGTAGATGCACTCGCCGGCATGGTGTGGACACCGCTGTAGCGCCGGACTGCGCCGTCGTGCCACCGCCGGCCATGGCTTGGTCATGTGCTGGACGGGAACGTGGATGAGGAAAGAAGAAGGCGTGCTGGTGCTATGTTGCTGGACACGATTCACATGGACCGAGCCGCTGTTGGTGGGTCCCATGATGCTTGTCCACCGCACACCGACCCCGTGAACCCACTCCCTCTGTTGCCTTCCTACATGGACCCGGTTCACATGAACCATGAGACGAAAGGGGTGGACCCAGGGAGACTTGTCCACCATGGACCGCCTGCGTAGACCGAGCCCGGACAAGATCCAGACCGAGTACGTGGCGCAATCGCAGCATGCCACGTGGCGGGCCGAGCTCGGCCCACGAAGCCCATCCGGCCCAGTAGCGGCCCATCTAGGCCCATTACGGCCCATCTTGGGTTGACTCGGTCAACGATGACGTCAGCGATGACGTCACCGCGGACCCCACCTGTCATTGCCGCATCAGCAGCCACGTCAGCCTGCCACGTGGCCTAATGACATGCTGCCACGTGTCGGCCCTATATTAATCCCGTCTTTTATCTTTTTCGTAAAATGTTTAAACTTCGGAAATCCATAACTTATTCATACGAGCTCCGAAAAATATGATCTTTATATGTAAATTCATCTAAAATCGAGATGTACAGTTTAAGACTATGTTTGAGTGTATTTGGTTCTTCTATATTTCACTTGCTTCTTTGTAGATTCTATAGGAGTCGCTAACGCGACTATTATCGGTTTCAGAGTCGAATCGAGAGAGGAGCGATCCGTGGAAGGAGACCACGAACACGAGGGAGAGAACCTGCTGAACGACTACGGAGGACTTGTACCACTACTATTGGATTCGTACCACTACTTCCTCGACATCGCAGGTGTCATGGCAGCACCCTCTTTTAGAGAATCCTATTAGACATTACATGTATTACATGTTTAGAACTGCTAGCGCTTTATATTTATTCCTTTGGTAGTATATGATGCATGATTTACCTGAGCTATATTTACCTTGTTTGAAGCCCTTTTACCATGTTACCAGCCTTGCGCTCACACTTATATATTACCGCCCTTCTGCGTGCTTGCATATATTATCACCATACTTATTATAACTCCACTTTGCATTGTATATGTGATGCGGGGGGCGAACTCCTGGGAATGGTTTGGCTTGGGATGCCGGACTTGTGGTTATGGTGATGAGCGGTGTGCTGCGTGAGTCTTGGGTGTGTGGTGAGGATTGAGTCGGCCGGATAGGGATTACGACGAGCTTCGAGTGAGTCTTGCCGAGGGGACACGGCCTGGATGCCCTCGCTTTATGAGAGTGCCTGTGGCGGGTACATGTGAGGACTGAGGAGTTCTATTGTGCGAACCTCTGGGAGGTGGAGCCGTGGGAATGGGGTGCTGTGGCGGCACGCTAAAGATTAGCCCATACAGGGGAGACATCGCTGTCTGGCCAATACCTAAGGACTTGAGGGCTAGTGACTGGATCATTGGACGCTTACTTTCCACTCGCTCTCTAATGGGAAGCGAGACGGTCTAACCATATGGTAGAACGAATGCCATTACCGGGTGGAGTAAGCGGATGTGTCGGGAGGTACGGGTCGAGTGCTCACACCCTCCTTAACCAACATAGTGACCCCCGAGGCCTGGTACTATGTCTCACAGTCTCGGCGGCCAGGGTCGAGTGGCAGGATGGTATTCGCTCTAGGCTTATGGCGATCGATATCTGCCTAGGTGGGCACACCTATGATGGCTATCTTGTGGAATAGTGAAACCTCTGCAGAGTGTACGGTTGATCGATCGATACATAGCTGACTCGTCGGCTATGGACCAGTCCCGTGTGATGCTTGCTTGACTAGGAGAGGAGTCGTCTGCCTTTCTTGGGATATGGGTATGTTACATCCGGCCGTGAGCCTGGGAGGCTGCGGGTCGTTGAGGCCTGACGAGAGGGAGTCGTCTTGCCAGCCACGTGAAGCGTGGTGGGGTGTGGTGTGTGGTGTGCGAGGTGTGGTGATGTGTGGATGGGATGGATGGGATGGTGGATGGATGTGTGTGTGGGATTTGGGAATGTGTTAAACTTGATTATTATTATTATTATTACTATACTTGCTGCTACTTCGCATGCGCTAGGATGCAAACCACAGCCAAATATAGGATCGCCAGATCCCTTTATTTTCTCTTTTCCACTAAAGCTCATTCGGTGCTGACCATGGCCTGCACACATCTGGCGGTGTGCAGATTTCCTGTGATGTTAGGGGTAAAAGGATTAGGAGGTCTCGTGCCTGCGCTCAAGTTGGAGTTTGAAGCTGCTTCCGCGTTATTCGTCCACCTTCGCAGGCTATTCTGGATGTTAGAAATACTTTGTTTGCGCCAGTGTGGCGTTGTAATTATTAATGTAAACCCTTTTACTTGTACTCGTATTCTCGTAATTCGATGTATGGAATTGATTATCAACTCGTTGTATATCATTCCGTGATTTTTCCCTTCGTGGAAAATTGAGGATGTTTCAAATTGGTATCAGCCCCTGTGCTTGACCCTAGGACGAGACCCTTAGGATTGGACGATAAAATAGGATGAGCTAGCCCTTCTTTCGATTATATCACCGACCTTGCACCATTTTGTGCATGGCTTACCTCTTATAATGTACTTGCTAACCATGTTCTCGGACTCCAATGCAAATGATGGTGATCTTTTAGAAGCACGCCCTCTACCTCAAGTACCATGATGGATACGCCCAAGTACCACAAGAAGTGCCTCAAGAGTTAGAGCCCCTTAAGACAAGTGACAATAGACATGCCACAAATAGGTAGTGCCTAGAAGAGCCGAAGTCTACTATATGATGACCCTATAGAATCTCCTAGGGAAGGAAATGTCGTACCAAAGCCTTGTACCATTCCTTTTTTTTGATAATGGAATAAATATCCGGCTTCATCTATGCCTTGTACCATTCCTAAGGTAGAAGACACAGTCCTTACTGCTGTGCAACCTATTGTCCATACGGCTATTCATGCATACGAACTCTTCGAGCATGGCCTCCTGCCGTCTATTACCCCGTGCCCTCGATGCCTCCAATAGTGCCATAGGGTAATGGGATGAAGCTGAACACGTCTAGGCAAAGGGACTGATGACAACCTTAATGATTACTAGAGAAGCGCCTGCTTATCCAAGATAGACTCATGCTAGAGCTAGACTACACCAAGTTGATGAAGATAAGATTTGCTCTAGAGCCTTTAAACCTCCAAGTAGCACTATCAGAAGGAGCCCTGTGAAGAAAGATTTGCTTTAGAGCCTTTAACCCTCACCACTGTTGCTTACTTCCAGCCTACACCTGAATCCACCCTGAAATAGGAGGAAGCTCGTCAATGCATATAGAGAAAGTTCCTGACTCATGCCCAACCATGTAGATGGAAGAAAGTTCTTCGACCCCACCTATCTAGTTTCTTAGACAAGACTCATCATGATAAGGGGGTAGGAAGAGGATGATTAGAATAAGTCCAGTATAGCTACGAGTTGTACCATGAGTTGAGTAGAATGTCTACCATTTAAGCTACCTACGCGTAGTACGTTTCTTCGTGAATCTTTTGGTGTAGCTACCAAGGATGTCGCTATGTAATAAACCCAATGTATTGAGTGCTTGGATCTTATCGCATCTTATGGTTTTTTATGCTTCTTTGTATGAGTGTTGGATAGATTAAGTGCTTTTAAATTGTTGAAATCATCTAATCATTACATAAAGTTGCTAATAAATCAAGTCACTAGCACTTGACTTTCAAGCCTTATGACCCAAGCTACTGGAAGTCCAAAGCCACATTCTACCTACCTGAACCACTACTCAACCCTTCCTAAAATCATCCTGGATAGTGATCAAGATAGTCACATGCTACCCATAGGACTCAACCTCGAGAAGGAAGAACTTCACACTCTGCTACCCAATGGAGCCCCTACTAAAGGAAGCTATTTGACACTCCCACATCTTCTAGCTATAGTGCTGACTTGATGGACTTGACTCCTAGAAACCTTAGCTCAAGAATAACAACAAAGCTGCAAAGAAGGACCACTCAAGGACTTATGGAGGCTAAATGAGTTACTACATCGAAGCTGGCATTCCAATATTACCCGAGAACTAACCTAAACTATGTGACCATCTCAGACTAGTAACCATACCGAGAATAGTCGACCTGCTAGAATGGTTGTATTACACCAATTCCTTCTCTGAGGACACAAGAGAAAATAGAAGTTAACAATCGAGAAGTGGTGGCAAACCAGCTCTAGCCAAGTTCAGCGATCTGGCTTGAATAGGTCAACCCTTTGGATTATGAAATCATTACTAAAGGAAATGGCTGAAGACCCGGCCAAGAGTTAGAACAGTAAAGACAATGGGAACAACCCTGCAACAAGACTGTTGTTAGAAACCCCAAGATTAGTGGCATATTATCTCGGATCATCGAGAATATCTCTTTAATGATCGCCTTATAACAAACCACTAATTGAAAATACTAGGCCAACATGGCAGATTTTTACTAAGCTATTCTAAAGGCCGATCCGTATTATCACCCCATGAAATTTGAAAACAACCTCTCTACCTTTTGTTTGAAAAGTTTTCTTCCTTTCAAAAGAAATTCCCTTTCAAAACAAACATGGTTTCAAAATATTCTAAATCTAGAAGAAAAATTGTTTAAAAATCTAGCTTCCAAATGAATTGGAAACCTAGATTCCCATTCCAAACATTTTGCAAAAATCATTTGCGAACATAAATTCTGAAAACAAAGTTTTACCCTTGCACACCAACCCGTAATAAAATATTTGCAAACTAAACTGGCTCAAGTTTTATTTTAAAAGCCTTTGTTTTCAACCAAGGAGCCAAACCTATTTCAAATAAACCTCGTCTTTTAAATGTATTGCAATGCATTTGCCAAATAAAATAATTGTGAAAAGGTTTTGTTTGCAACTGTCCTCAAAAAGGAACTTTTCAAAACCTAGTTCCGAAAACCAAATTTGATGATTGTGAAAACCAAGATTTGCAAAATGAGCAAGTGATTTTGAACCATTTTCAAAACTACCCACGTTTTAAATAATGCTCTATTTAAAAAGTAAAACCATGATTCAAAATCATTTGATTTGAAAACATATAAAAGGTGTTTTTGGTTTCAAAACAAAGCCATTCAAAGGTGTTTGATTTTGAAACTTGCATTGATTTGAAACCTCTTAGAAATCTCTCTTGGACTTTAAAGCTTACAAATCACTATCTATTTTTAAAATAAAAATTTTGAAAATAACCACAACAAAGGGGAGTCTAGAGAACGATGACCAACCAATAACTTTAGATTTGCTTAGGCATCTTGGATACCCTGTACAAAATTTGGATTGAGTTACCAAATGAAGCAAGGGACGGCAATTCCTCTTGCAAGACCCTATGAAGAGGCTACACTGACTAAAAGCAAGGATAGCAACTACGCTTATCAAAGTAGCGCAGTGGAAGTGTGGTGGAACCATGACCCACTGGACCCTGGATCGAAATCAGGAGCCTAAACCACACCTCTTAATTTAGGAAGACATGATATAGTCTAAACTAATCTGGGTCACTCCCACATGCTAACCCTGTGTTGAAACATCCTACAACGACAATTCCTTGACCATCGTCGAAATGTCCTTTTTGGAAACCCTCAAGAACTACCTAGTGCACCTACACTAAAACGGTACACACTCGACAAAGAAAGACTCTACTACTCACTCCTGCAACTCAGTGGAGCAGCTACTTCAAGCTATGAGGAACTGGAAGTCAGATTCATGGATAAGTGTCACCTTACTACTTCGTGGAGTACTACACACCTTAAATCTCGGGGACGAGATTCCGATAAGGGGGTAGGACTGTAACATCCCAAAAATCCGAACTACAAAAATTTTTTTTTCTAAATAAACCCATGTATGTTGCTTGTTGTGTAGGAAACCCCACTAGTTGCATATAAAGTATCTATATTTAGTTGTTAAGCATTGCGCTGCAACAACATCACATGTGTCTTAATATGGATCTTAAGCCACATGTGAATAGGACCGTAGGCAAACCTACTATACCTATGAGCGAGAGCCTGCTATGACCAACCTTTCACTATAGTATGCCCTAGTGTTAGCCCCTAGGCCATGAACCTAAACCCTAGTAATCCTATGCTAGAATTAGTAGCAATGTTACCAAGGTGTAATGTGTATACATGTACACCTGCCTATAGTATAAACCCTATGATCGACTACAGCCTAACTAGAACTAGCCAGTGGTTAGCGTTACCACACCAACCCCTGACATAGTACCCTAGACCCATGACCTCGGCCCCACCTATGAGAGGTTTTGAGCTTAAACCATAGGTCATAGCCCAGGGTGCTATCCTCATGTAGGTAGTCGACTACTTGACCCTAGTTGGTTAGAGTCTAGTGACATCATGCCAACCCATAGTGATGTCTCCTCACATGAGAGTTGTGGTACCCAGTGTCATGGTAGGAGAAGAGACCCACACCTATCACTACCTAACTATCCTAGTAGACTAATCCTCACCAACCCAGGGAAAACACCTTTGCCTATGAGAACGTAGTTGCTTAACTACATACCTCGATAATAGGAACTACCTACCTCGGCTTGACTAGCTACTTAGCCACTCTGATGGATAGACACCACTAGACCACCCCTGGTGAGACAACCTGCTAACTATGCCAAACTAGAGCAACATGCCCTAACCTTATGCTTATGACCTAGTGGACCAACACGTCGCCGTAGTGCCATGGAGTATGACTAGCAGCTAGACTTAGGTACAACTACCTAGTTGTCCACCCATGATCTAGATGGTTAGCCAACCTAAATAGAGTATCTAGTGCTAACTCTAGGGGGAGTGACATGCCACATAGAAACCTACCCATGGCCGCCTGTTGGATTAAACCTAGCCTTACTCCTCAATGCATCATGAGCTAGTGTCTTAGACAAGTTACGCAGATCACTCATAGGTACCACCCTCTTATAGCCTAGGCTTTATACCATCGTGTCGCTTGTGCGATGTTTATGTTTGGCCCATGCTAGATCTATTAAGGTGTTATACAACATGATTGGTTTGGATTTGGATTTTATTGGATTCTTGTATTGATTAATAAATCAACAACCCAACATCTATTTATTTATACAATAAATAGATGAAATAATATTATGGGACTAATACCCCAACATATCCTATGACCTTTATGACCACCATGAAATAGTGTACAAGTGATACAGACTTTAACATATACATATTCATGTACTAATTAACCAAAAACAGAAATGGAAAAGGAAAAAGGTTTGGAAAAGAACTAAGCCAATTCAGCCCACAACCATAGCCTGGCCCGCTGACCTATTCTCCCTCCTCCCTTCTTTCCTACCGAACAGCCCAGCTCGGCCTGCCCCCTTCCTCAACCGAGCCGGCCCACCTTCCTTCTCTTTCCTCGCCGGCCCAGCCTGCTACTCTTGCCAAGCCCACGAGCTCCTCCCCACTCTGCCGGCCCAGCAACGCCAACCGGCCCACCTGGCCTCAATCCACGTCGCGACCAGGGAGGAGGAACTTCTGTTGTTGGCGTCGCTGACATCCGGGGCCCGCATGTCATATGTTTGGTCCCCCTCCGGTCCTCTGCTTTTGGCCATGACGGCAGAGCGCACAAAACCGCCGCGCCGCAACGCCAACCACTCGATCCGCGCCGCTCTGCATCGACACCCGCGAGGACTGCCACCTGGGTCGCAAGGCCCCGACACCCTCGGCAGAAATCACCCGCGGCCGCGATGCTTTTCCTCCGCGCGCGCGCACTCGTGCTCTGACACTGTGGAGGAGAACATGTCTCCGCTCCCTGCCTTTCCTTGGCCACCAAGCCAAATTGGCCATCCCCTCTGACGACTGGAGCCCACGTGAGGACGACAGCGACGCGCCGAGCCCCTGGAAGCCGCTGGCTCATGCCCGCGTCACGCCCCTGACCACGTGCGCGCACGCACGGACTCGCGAACTCGCGCCCTGCCTCGACGTCCGTACGCTCGCCCCTGGATCGGCTGCCGCGTGTCCCGGCCGTCACATCAAGCGGCCCGGACGCCGGCGCTCTTGCCAGGAGCCCTAGTCGCGACGCCTATAAGAACCACCCAGCCGCCGTCCTCCTCCTCGAGTTCCTGGGCCGCGCCGCCATCTCTCGAGTCGGCACACCACCAGGCCAGCACCTTTCTCATCCCCCTCGCTGCCGCTGTGCGACCCCGACCAAACCACACTCAGCCGCCAAGAATTGGAGGGAGAAGGAGGAGTGGAGAGGAGAAGACAGGAGGCGGGGAAAGATTGAAGCAGGACGCCGTCGCCGGAACTTCCTCCTCGCCACCGATTCACTCGAGCGGAGCCGCACCGTACGACTACGCCGCCTCCGCTCCAACTAGCGATGGCGAGCCGTTGCCGCCGCTGGACCGCTACCCTGATGACCGTACCACGAGCTGTACCCCGACGCCGCGCTGCTTCGCCACCAACCCGACGCACGACGCCATGCCTTGCTCGCCTACACGGGAGGTGAGCACCGCCGCCCGCTTTGCCAACCTCGACCATGCTTCCATGGCCATGGCGTCCCCGGGACGCGTAGGCTAAGGCCATCTCCGGCCTCATGGCACACGCACGCACCAGCACGCGCCTGACCCGAGCCACTGGAAAGCCGGCGCCACCATGCCGGCGGACTTGCCCGCCATGTCGCCGCCACGGCCACACCACGCCGTGGTACGCCGCCGTTCCCGGCGAACCAAAGCCCCCTCAGACACGCTGGACCCCCGGCCCTCGACCGCCGTGGTGAGGCGCACCTCGTGCGCACGCCATCGGCAGAAGATGGCCGCAGGGGAGATTTTCCTAACCTTCTCACCGACGACCACGTCCACACGGGGCCACACTTGTGCGCCACCGTGGCGCGCTTGCGCCGGCAAGCTCCGGCCACCCCGGTCATCGAGACCGTGCCGTCGAGCTCCGCCTTGGGCTGCTGCACTCCGCGGCGTTGTCGGATTGGGAGGAGGAGACCGTCGCCTCGACGATGCCGTGTGCTGCCATGTCCGCCGGCGCCGCCGCGAGCTTCCGCCGCGTGCGTGCGCCGCCGTACCTCTTGGTCACCACTGGCAGCTCGGACATGGTCTTGGTGATGGCAATTGAATGACGGCGCGTTCGATTGAACGGAAAGCCGCCCGCTTTGATGACCTGCCGTGCGCCGCCATGCCTGCCGGCGCCGCCGCGCGCGCCTACGCCGCATGCTGTGCGCCGCCGAGCTCCGTGGATGTCACCGGTGAGTCGATCCAGTAGCTTGAGGTGTTAATCGACCAACCACGCCCCCAATCGAAACCAAGGCCGCGCCTTGCTCGCCGCCGCCATAGCGCCGCCGCCGTCGCTGATGAGTGGTGCCTGGTGCCCCGTGAACCGCGCTCACGGCCTTGCCATGACCGCCACGCCGCCGCGGAGCAGATGCACTCGCCGGCGTGGTGTGGACGCCGCTGTAGCGCCGGACTGCGCCGCCGTGCCACCGCCGGCCATGGCTTGGTCATGTGCTGGACGGGAACGTGGATGAGGAAAGAAGAAGGCGTGCTGGTGCTATGTTGCTGGACACGATTCACATGGACCGAGCCGCTGTTGGTGGGTCCCATGATGCTTGTCCACCGCACACCGACCCCGTGAACCCACTCCCTCTGTTGCCTTCCTACATGGACCCGGTTCACATGAACCATGAGACGAAAGGGGTGGACCCAGGGAGACTTGTCCACCATGGACCGCCTGCGTAGACCGAGCCCGGACAAGATTCAGACCGAGGACGTGGCGCAATCGCAACACGCCACGTGGCGGGCCAAGCTCGGCCCACGAAGCCCATCCGGCCCAGTAGCGGCCCATCTAGGCCCATTACCGGCCCATCTTGGGTTGACTCGGTCAACGATGACGTCAGCGATGACGTCACCGCGGACCCCACCTGTCATTGCCGCATCAGCAGCCACGTCAGCCTGCCACGTGGCCTAATGACGTGCTGCCACGTGTCGGCCCTATATTAATCCTGTCTTTTATCTTTTTCAGAAAATGTTTAAACTTCGGAAATCCATAACTTATTCATACGAGCTCGGAAAAATATGATCTTTATATGTAAATTCATCTAAAATCGAGACGTACAGTTTAAGACTATGTTTGAGTGCATTGGTTCTTCTATATTTCACTTTCTTCTTTGTGGATTCTATAGGAGTCGCTAACGCGACTATTATCGGTTTCAGAGTCGAATCGAGAGAGGAGCGATCCGTGGAAGGAGACCACGAACACGAGGGAGACAACCTGCTGAACGACTATGGAGGACTTGTACCACTACTATTGGATTCGTACCACTACTTCCTCGACATCGCAGGTGTCATGGCAGCACCCTCTTTTAGAGAATCCTATTAGATATTACATGTATTACATGTTTAGAACTGCTAATGCTTTATATTTATTCCTTTGGTAGTATATGATGCATGATTTACTCCGAGCTATATTTACCTTGTTCAAGCCCTTTACCATGTTACCCAAATTTTGCGCTCACACTTATATATTACCGCCCTTCTGCGTGCTTGCATATATTATCACCATACTTATTATAACTCCACTTTGCATTGTATATGTGATGCGGGTGGTGAACTCCTGGGAATGGTTTGGCTTGGGATGCCGGACTTGTGGTTATGGTGATGAGCGGTGTGCTGCGTGAGTCTTGGGTGTGTGGTGAGGGTTGAGTCGGCCGGACAGGGATTACGACGAGCTTCGAGCGAGTCTTGCCGAGGGGACACGGCCTGGATGCCCCCGCTTTATGAGAGTGCCTGTGGCGGGTACATGTGAGGACTGAGGAGTTCTATTGTGCGAACCTCTGGGAGGTGGAGCCGTGGGAATGGGGTGCTGTGGCGGCACGCTAAAGATTAGCCCATACAGGGGAGACATCGCTGTCTGGCCAATACCTAAGGACTTGAGGGCTAGTGACCTGATCATTGGACGCTTACTTTCCACTCGCTCTCTAATGGGAAGGGAGACGGTCTAACCATATGGTAGAACGAATGCCATTACTGTCTGGAGTAAGCGGATGTGTCGGGAGGTACGGGTCGAGAGTGCTCACACCCTCCTTAACCAACATAGTGACCCCTGAGGCCTGGTACTATGTCTCACAAGCCTCGGCGGCCGTGGTCGAGTGGCGGGATGGTATTCGCTCTAGGCTTATGGCGATCGATATCCGCCTAGGTGGGCACACCTATGATGGCTATCTTGTGGAATAGTGAAACCTCTCGCAGTGTATGGTTGATCGATCGATACATAGCCGACTCGTCGGCTATGGACCAGTCCCCGTGTGATGCTTGCTTGACTAGGAGAGGAGTCTTCCGCCTTTCTTGGGATATGGGTATGTTACATCCGGCCGTGAGCCTAGGAGGTCATGGGTCGTTGAGGCCCGACGAGAGGGAGTCGTCTTGCCGGCCACGTGAAGCGTGGTGGGGTGTGGTGTGTGGTGTGCGAGGTGTGGTGATGTGTGGATGGGATGGATGGGATGGTGGATGGATGTGTGTGTGGGATTTGGGAATGTGTTAAACTTGATTATTATTATTATTACTATACTTGCTGCTACTTCGCATGCGCTAGGATGTAAACCACAGCCAAATATAGGATCGCCAGATCCCTTTATTTTCTCTTTTCCACTAAAACTCATTCGGTGTTGACCATGACCTGCACACATCTGGCGGTGTGCAGATTTCCTGTGATGTTAGGGGTAAAAGGATTAGGAGGTCTCGTGCCGGCGCTCAAGTTGGAGTTTGAAGCTGCTTCCGCGTTATTCTTCCACCTTCGCAAGCTGTTCTGGATGTTAAAAATACTTTGTTTGCGCCAGTGTGGCGTTGTAATTATTAATGTAAACCCTTCTACTTGTACTCTGTATTTTCAGAATTTGATGTATGGAATTGATTATCAACTGTTGTATATCATTCTATGATTTTTCCCTTCGTGCAAAATTGAGGATGTTTCATCTTTTCTTTTCTTTTCTTTTTTTTTTTTTTTTTTTTTTTTTTTTTGAGATGTCACTCATCTTCCACTCACAAATATATTCACATACACGGGTAACAGGTTGAGATTGGTGTAACTCCTTTCAATTTTTAGGTGCCCCCAATATATAATGTTGCAATATAATTCATTTGATCAAACTTCATGATTCTTTTTTAGGTGTAACTCGTTTATTTATCAACTCCGTGCTTTTAGCTTGTTACTATGTGTAAGATTTGGTACCCAAAGTACCTAGCCTGACCCTGTAGTCATCGTAAAATTTGAGTACTGTAGTACCTATACATCTACTGTTGCAGAGGCCAACTTTTGAATAATAGTGCCAAGGTTAAAGCAAGGCTATTAATATAGCCCATACAGTCTTCTCTAGCTATAATAGTTAACTCTTCATTATTAATACATGGTCCATTTGTCTCTCTCACAAAGCTGGCCGTTAGCTTAAAACATGCTTCTCCTCTCTCTTGTCTTCTATTTCCTCCACCTCATCATTTAGCCAAGCTTATAGCTTGTTATTATACTTGCTCTCGTAGGGATCTTGGTGCTTTTACCATTAAGATTTTCCGTCATTGAAACAAATCACGTGATATTTTTTATCTAATTTGGTTTTGTAGACACCTAAGCAGCAATGGCAGTGGTATTGGATACTTTAGCATCCTACATGCACGACATGCTAATGAAGATGGCTGAAGAAGAGGTGCATCTGCTCTTAGGTGTTCCCGATGAGATACAAAAGATGGCTAGCAAGCTCCGTGACCTCAAGGGGTTCCTTGCTGATGCTGACAAGAGGAACATTACAGACAAGTCTGTGCAGTCACAGGTCAGAGAGCTTAGGAATGCCATGTTTGATGCCACCAATATCCTTGATTTGTGTCAGCTCAAGGCCATGGAACGGGGTCCAAGTAGGGACATGGGATGCTTCAATCCCTTGCTCTTTTGTATGAGGAATCCTGTCCATGCTCATGACATTGGTAATCAAATAAGAAATCTTAATGAGAAGCTAGATGACATTGTGAAGATTAGCAAAACCTCCTTCATCGACCTTGCATCTGATGAGGGCAACATGAATAAGGTAGAATCGTCCCGTCACTCTCGGAGGGAGACGACGGGGAGGATGAGTTAGGTGTGGTTGGTAAAAAGATTGAGGCGGACACGAGAAATCTTGTGGATTTGCTCACAAAGAAGGAGAAAAATGTAAAACACAAAGAAATTATGGTTTATGCTATTGTGGGAATTGGAGGGATTGGCAAAACTACCCTTGCCAAGAAGATCTTCATGGATGTGGCTTACATGGGAACGAGAGAGAGGTAAAGGGGACGACTGCGTACATGGATTTCAACTCGTCACCTATTTGTTCGTTGTGGCTTCCCCTAACCTCGAGCATGGTGATCTGAATCGCGGCCCGATGTGGCTGCCACCCAACGGCGGCCTCCTCGCACGCCCCTCGAGCGGCTCCAAGCAGTGGGCCTGTCGAGGATGACGACCCAGACGGCCGGCAGCGGGGACGATGGTCGCGGAAGGGACGGTGGTCCGGCGAGTTCACGCCGGTGGAGAAGGACAACCGAGGCAACGACGAGCGGCAGAGAGCGCGTGTGTGGGTGTGGCTGCGCTGCTGGGGTGGGTGGGTGCCAGAAGATAGGGTTTTGTCTTTTTAGAGTGGACCGTGTGTTACACTCTGAGCCGTGGGCCATGTAAGCGCTAGTGGGCTGGGCTGAGCGCACCACAAATGAAATGGCCTATAGCGACCGATAGCTGGACAGCAGGAGTGGTTTATAGCGACCGATAGCTGGACAGCAGGAGTGGTTTATAGCGACCGATGGTTTGAGGCAATGAGCTAAAAATATGTAGCGACCGATGTTCTGCCGGTAAGAGTAAAAATAGCAACCGATGATATGTTACAAAGTTATAGCGACCGATTGTTTGACGTTTTTATTATGTTTTAGCGACCGTTGTCGGACGCTATAGATTGGCTGTGGTATAGTGTTACATGTGGATATTTTTATAAAATAAATAGATCCAATATCTATTTTTAAGGATGATGATTGGACCTGGTTATTGTTTTCTAATTCACCTGGTTAGAATTAACATGAAGGATACATTAAATTTTAGTCAATGTAAATATTCGAATTTATATTTTTTATAATTTTACTTTATTTGCTATGTTGCTATACTAATAATATACTTTAGCAACATGCTTATGGATTCCACATGCTAACAAAATATTAGCATTCTTTGCTCCTTCTAATGCACCATGTTTTAGATAGGTCGTCTCGTCTTATCATCTATTTTGTCTTTCAATCCTATTAATAAACATAGATATATTTGTTCTTTACTTTAGTTTGCCTACATGTATGGCCAAAACTGGGAGTAGAGACTGGCGGGGTGCATGGGTACTATGAGCAAGCGAGAGTAGCATACCTTCATCTTAGTCGTGACTTGGCACTCGTCTATGCAAATAATGTAGACATCGATGTCGCCGTCCACCAAAAAACTTGAGCCTGTAGCGAGAGCAGTGAGAGCATGCAGAGGATGAGCGGCTAGAGCAGCCTACCTGCAGCAAGAGTAGTATCTGTAGCTCCACCTAATGCGTGGAGAAAGGATGCCAAGGTTCTACGGGATGTCCAGCACCAGCTCATCCAAGCCATGACAATCTGGTTTGCCATGTCTTTAGATCTCGAACCTAGACGCCAAGGCTCAAATATATAGGAGATTTCCAAAGCTCACCTCTAAGCTATCAAATCGTAGGGTTGCTAACACCGCAGGATTGAAAGGTCTATTGCCGGCGGCTGCTGCTGCTTTGGCGGCGCTTTGGCTAATAACCACGTGAGATAGGTTGTTTTTTTGACGCGAAACTACGGAGGGGAGAGCTTCCCCGCCTGGAATATATTAAGAATAAAGATTCAAGTTTGGTTACATCTCAAGACGATATCGATCGCCTTACAAAAGCATTTACACAAGAGCGAAGAAAAACACGCCACTGGTGAAGAGGTATCATGGAGGCATAGCTAAATCTCCCTTCCCAGACACGAACAATCACATCCTGCGGTTGGTGCCTTTGGTTTTGGAAGATGGTGCCATTCCTTGCATCCCACAATCGCCATAAGATGGCGTGAGATAGGTTGTGATGATAATATAACATATTTTCTTTCTTTTCAATTAGATGTATTGTTATTATGCGTGAGAGGGGAATTTGCAATTATAGCACACTATATTTCAATATATTAATTAATATATTATACGCTAATAACTAACGTGGTTACCAACCTTACGTCTCGTTAGCATCCAGTATTTTGACAATACATCACAAGTTGTTACGCAAGTTTTTTTTTCTTTTGTAAACCAATAAATTAATGAAGACTATTTTTATATGTGTAATGGAAGTGGTGGGTAATTTTGTGAAAAATAAAAGTTGATCTAACGGTTATAGATAGCTAGTCTTTTGATTTGATGGCCAGATATTCCTGATTATTGTGGTAATTTCTAGTATTTATCTTTTTTCTTAGCGCATCTAGTGAGGATTAACGTGGAGGCTTCGTTGGAGCCTGTAATTAGTAATAGTAAGAAGTAAGATACCACGTGAAAAACCATTTAGGCTTCCTTTGGTCAGGAGCAGTTCTAAGAGGTGAGAAGGCAGCTAGTCTAAATTGCGCAAATCCTGTTTGGCGGTCGTTCGTCCCAACTCCAACCGAGCCAACGATCCAACCAATGCAGCTGTGTACTGACTACTGTCCACACGAGTACGGAGCCGCTGACGTCAAATTGCATGCTGATGTCTTTATAAAAAAATCAAAACATTTTTCCTAAACACTACAACTTTTGACCAATGCATTCATTTTTAATAACGTTTGCTAAGGTGTGTTTTACGTGACAAGATGAACAAAACTAGATCCCACTTGGATGTGTTTTGAAGAATTTTTTTATTCACCTTTTTTCCTATACTGTAAAAGTTATGTGTATAAGTTATATTTATAAATTTGCAACGTTGTAAGTTATATGTATAAGTTAGATTATAACTTTACTGATAGTTATGATTAGTTAGTCTTACTTAGTTTGACTACTAACTTACCAATATAAGTTATGTTGAGTAACTTAGACTGGTCTCTAACTTTGAATCATAAGTTATGATTATTTAGCCTAACTAAATTTGATTACTAACTTAAAAATGTAAGTTATGTAGTACAACTTAGTTTGATCTATAACTATGCATCATAAGTTAGACTACAGGTTTTACTAACAGTTATGATTAGTTAGTTGGACTAAGTTTGATTACTAATTTAACAATATAAGTTATGTTATACAACTTAGGTTGATATCTAACTTTGTATTATAAGTTAAGATTATTGACTTTTACCAACAGTTACGTGGTGATTTTGCTATTTTTGATGTTTTGTCCTTTTCGAAAAAAAAAAAAAGTGTTAGTGCAAAAAGAAAAAGTGAAAGAGGAAAAAAAAAAGGAGAGTTGTCCATTCTCTGGTGGGATCATATGCATGCATGCTTCAATCTAGTTGCCAAACGACAAAAGTGGTGAGATTTGATAATTTTCTAAAATGAAAATGTTAGCGCCCTCTGATCGTTCGCCAGCAACGTTCCTAATGAACTAGCAACGTCTGGTCGTCCGCCCTGAATTGGCAAGGCCCTGCATGGTGTATAGCCCCTAAGTAAGAGTGCAATGAGGCACTGAGCTAGTGAGCTTAGAAGCCAGGCACGTAAGAGTCGGCCCTTCCTGCTACTAGGTGCAGGCCCAGGCGTATGCATTTGTTTCTGGTAATTTCATCCTTTTCTGTTCCTTGGTACCCAACGATTCCAAATTTTTAAAAAAAAAAAAAATGTTGCAATTTTTTAGACACAATCTACATTTTTGGTCCAAAAAAAAACGTTAGACAAAACCACAGAACAGATAAAATTCAATTTGTGTTGGCACAAAGACAATTAACGTATAGTCAGATAAAGACAATGATATATGCCTGTGCAAAAAAATTGCTCATACGTGCTCTGCTAGTAATCTTGGGAGTGAGTCAAGGGCCAACATCCTCTCGTCCTTGGGATAAATCATTTATTCAAATCCAAGGTTCAAAGATGATCTTAGGTCATCTTTTTATGTATGGTTAGATGTCTTTAGCTAAAAACTTTGTAAATATGTCCTGTACTCCCTTTATTAAATGAAATTTAAAAATCATTGTGGGATCTCTCCCACAGTTTTTGTGTAAAAAAAAACGGTCCCTACACCAATTTAACTAATGCATATGTTAAGAAAAATAATTTAATTATTTAATTTTATTACTGGAAGCTGTCTGGGGCCACTACACATTTCCTGTCTTGGAATTCAGGATATGTGTCTCCTATGTAGGTTTTTTTTAGATAAGAATAGAAACTATCCGGCTTCATCTACCTGGGTAGAATCAGGCCAAATTATTATAATATTAGAAATAAAAAAGAAAATAACAGAAGAAAATACATCCCCAACAAGTAGCTCAAGTAGTCTTACATGACATATGACTTGCACCATGATGTCAACTCCACTAGAATAAGAACACAAACGTCAAGACGAAGCCGCCAATCACGCTTGTGAGACCTAATAAAGGTACTGAAAACGTTGGACACCGACCACCATTGAAGATTGGATGCTTCTTCCTCGACAACAACACGAAGTACTTGGTGTAGGTGCTCACCAAACGTTGGGCTGTTACGCCATCGTATACCACCTCCGCCTTGAGCTGCAAAGCGAGCATGGTGACCACGCGGGAGAAACCCGGCCTTAGCGAACAAGAACTTCGACGACGAGCCTGCGCCACAGCCACCGGCCCGGAGAAACCAGGCTAGGTTTTCACCCAGTTATTGAACGACCGCGGACGCAGTAGTGGATAGACTGACCAACAGTTTCAGCGACGCCTTCAACAAGGTGTGTGGTACAATCAGCACCACCGCCGCCGGCCCAGTGTAACACGCCAGGCAAGGTTTTCACCCAAACCGCCACCACCACCGTCGACTCTGCGCTCAGCCAACTCGAAAGGCCGCCTTCTTTGGAAGGTCACCATCAGCTTCTCAGACGACCGTTGTTGGCATTTCTTAGTGTCGCTACCAAGTATGGATGTTTTAAGTCCATCCTAGGTAATGACACTAGAAGGCCAATTGGTATAAGTTACGCAAACAATGAAATCCGCAAGCGCACGGATACCGTTGTAGCTTTCACCCAAGAGTATTCTAGGGTATCGTATTTATCCGCATGGGTAAAGAAGTTGATAAAAACCATCACGCATCTGCTAGCTACCGAGACTAAAGATTGGTAAAGGGTACGGTTTGGAGTTTTGATAGATGACACACACAGATAGTCTAAGATGGGAGGTCAACGAGAGAGGTCAAGATTCCTATGTTCTCCTTCATTATTGCGGATCTATTCTAGTGCATGCCAAAGGGTTAACTAAGCAACAATCAAACATAGTGACAACGCTAGAGCACTTTGGAGCAGCTATTCCTTTCCAGCTCTCGAAAAGACTGGGAAGGGGTAACCGAGGTCAGGCAGCCAAAGCTCTACGAAACACCAACCCAAACGTGGTGGAATACAAAGGCCTGGTCGGAGCTGTCACCCCCGAGGCTACCACAACTATCCGTGGGGTTGGGCGCAATCTCAGGTAACTCCCTAGCCCAGACACCACGTCTACGCTAGAGACTACTACTCTAGAAAAATATGATAACTAGAGCATTCGGTCGAACGGAGATCCCATGCCAAAGCGTGAACCACTATACCAACCGTACTTAGCTAAAGAACTAAGGCATGACTAGATAAGCATAAAGGCATTGCAATATGTAGAGAATATAACTCTGTTGAAAAGCGTAAGTCTTACAGAGGACCGATACAAAGAATGCCGAAACTCCGAGGACTACTCTAGAACTTGAGCTTTCCTCTCCCTCACTCCCAACTATGCTAGTGCTACTCTACACCTTGGAACTTTGGAGGTGGAGCTCTTCCTTGTGGTGTGTGTGTTGAGGAGGAGGAGAGAGCCCCTTTTATATGTAGAGGGGAGGGGGCTCTATGCAAAAGGGTCATGCCCATTTGAAAAGTACCAAAACCGACCTCTAGAGGCAGTTTCGTACCTTCCATGTACAAACCCCCACCGCCATAGTGATTGGGCTGTCGACATGGCCACCAGGACGAAACTGGGCCGGTTTGGCCTTCCGGTTGGCGCGGGCGCGCCCCTGGTGCGCGCGCCAGGGGGAGCTCGGCTGGGCCCCATCTTTTGCAGGTGCGTGGGCCTCGTCGATAGCTTTCCAACGCATATTGAATCGCCCAAATCGGAGTTCGTATGAGTGAGATATGGCCCGATTACCTGGGTCTACTCGTGCAGTCCAAGATGGAACTAGTCCGGGTTTTGAGCTTTCTCCACTTTTAATCCAAATTGGTTTGTTTTTGTGTTTCACCCTGCCAAACAATGGAAGCACCAAAACTCATGGAAATGATTAGTTCAAAACCCTATTACTAAGTTTTGGAGACTATTTTCATATCAAGTTGGCGGTGAAAAGCATGCAATAAGGAGCGCCAACAACCGTGCTCGAGGCCTGGCCCCCGTCATCGCCGTGGACGAAGAACACACCGCTCATGAATCAGATCAGGGGAGGGAGGGGCCAGATCCGGCCATACCGAGCACGGATCCGCCCACACCTTCCATCTCTGGCACGCCGACACCACACCAAACCGCCAATGCTGCCGAAGGATTGACAAGCAGGACGAGGGAAGAGCAAGGAGCTGAGAGGGCCAGGCACATAGCCAACTCCTCCTCTGTCGCGCCTCCGCATGCCGCCTCTACCATACCGACGCGCCGCCACTGCCCGAGCCCGTGGTCGGCACCGCCACAGCGTCCCCGCTGAGCCTCACGCAACTCGTACGGGGCGGCGCCCACCGGCCATGGACCTCTTGCGTCGTCATCTTGCGAGGAGCCCCGCTGCCACCACACCACCATCTTGCGAGGCCTCGCCGCCGCCATCCTGGCCGGCCGCGCTGGTCTTGCCGGTGCCCTGCTCCGGCTACGGCGCGGCGGGAAAGGAGGGGAGGGGAGAGGAGGGAGGATGGCGGCGCGGTTAGGGTTTCCACTCGAGTCGCCCGCATGGAGGCGGCGCGGGGGGGAGTAAAGAAGTAAATACGGTAACAATGAGCGGATAAAAAAAGTGTCTCCTATGTAGGTGGCCATAACGAGGTCGAGATCTTGTTGCATCTTCGCTTTAATACTCACAAACTCACAAGCTATTGTGACAATCTGCAAAACCACTACTCCCTCTCTCTTTTAAGTGTTGCTATGATATTTTGTGTTGGTCAAACTCTTCTAAAGTAATTAGATTTGTAAAGAAATGTTCGCAATATTTGTATCTCAACTAATTTTATTATAAAATTTGATTTAACGGTCTATCTAATACGTGGCAAGCGTGGAAAGCAACTCTCAAAAAAATTATGCACCATAATTATTAATGAATATTTTTGGATATATTTGACCAAAATTGAGTACGTTTAATTTCTCAGAAAGTGAGCACCGTGGTTGAAAAGGAATAGGAGGAGTATGTGAGCTGATTTTTTTTTTTTTTTTTGACAACCATATGTGAGCTGATTAGGGAATTTTGGTCATGCGATAGTGGGCCATTGGGCGGGCCTGTGCTTTACATCCCCTTTGCTATCGATCAGACAAACTACACTTGACAGCCATGTTGCCTCCGGGCCTCCGGCCGCAACCACAAATTCACCACCACCTCACAGCCGGCCTCCTTCCACTTCCCCCATTCACTAATCAAGGTTGTTTCTTTGCCAGAAGGTTCATTAGTGAATCGAAGGCACTAAGGCGGTTAAAGCCTTCAGCTTTTCAGTATTCATGGCATCATGTTTGAACTGCTCTCAGCATATCTTGATTTTCTTCTTCATTTATTCCTCTATTGACTGCTAATTAGATATTTACCCATTGAAATTTCTCAATTATAAGATTCTGGTGAAACCAATTGACTTCCATATCAAAATTGTATCTTCACTTCTGAATCAATGAAGTTAAGAAATGGATTGTGTGTGTCGATTGTGAGCTAGCTGCTGGTGAAATTGTTTTTGTCGATTGTGCTGATTCGACAAGCTAATGTTTAACCAAAGAAGATACTCAGTGACCTTAAACAGCCGTTAGGCGCCCCAGCGGCCGTTAGGCTGAAATAGCGCCCGTTATACGCTGACATGGTGTGCTTTGGTTCTTCCATGTTTCAGGTTCTTAAAGGACCACATGTTAGGTCATTGTTCAACCTTGTGCCACTTTTTTATTGGCAAACTTTTATGTTGCAATTGTCCCACATGTCTACCCTTCATTGGACCATTTGTTGGTTTTTTATTTGTCCACATGCCCGTTTGACATTAGACCACATGTCACCGTTGTGTCCATCCACGTTTAGTTTGTTGATTGGACCACGTGGCGAATGACTTTCCCCCACATGGGTATTTAGAAGCCTATGCGTCGTGTCCTAGTTATTGCACGTGTAGAGCAACAGTTTAGCATGTGTCGAGCTTTTATTTGACCACCTTGCCTGCCCCAGCTCGTCCACACAGGACATTCAGTTCATCACAAAAGTACTTTGAAACATCATAGAAACCAATTTGAAAACGTCACATAAACCAATTCACATGACATATGAACGTCAGATAAACCAATTCAAAAACGTCGCATAAACCAATTAACATCACACATGTGCAGCAAGCCCTGCCAGAGTTTCACCACACGAGTCCACACATCAATCCAGCACACACCAGCACATAAGTCCACGCATCGAGCCACAAATGTTCATGGCATCAAGGCCATAGAAGCAGAAGACCTATAGTTAATTACCAGAAGATATGACAGCCAACAATTCCTGATATAACTTCTTCTGCTCTTCTTGTTGTCTCATGTATTGCTCAAACTCCATTGCATTCTTCTCTGTCTTAGATGAAAAACTCAAAACTAGAAAGTTATAGCTCTCACTGCTATCTATAATTTTCATATAAAAACTATCTTTGTTTAATTCCATAAAATGGTATAATTTAATGGGCAACGGATCTGGACCGCAAACTAGTCATCTCGTGCAAACTTGTAAACTAACGATCTGGACCGCAGGATGTTGAACCAAGCGGGCGCATTTAGAGAGGTGGAAGTAGGGATTTGTAAAAATGTGATTAAGAACGGACGGTTAAGTGCAAAATTACTCAATCTCTCCGCGCCCTTGGATCAACATCCTGGCATGGCCCAGATCGTTAGTTCTGGTTGCAGCCAGACGGACGCTTGCGATAATCCGTTGCCAATTTAATGTGATTAATATGTATTTAGAAAACTTATATCTTGCCTGTGTGGTATTATGAACTTTTTTAATGAGAAGACGCTTTCTTATTTTTAAGTAATATATAGTTGCCCAAAAATGTGCTAATTTCCATTTTTAACGGCAGAAGCAGCTCTACTGTATCAAGTCAAACCTGGGTACAGCCATGTTACTCTCCGGCCGCCACCACAAATTCACCCCTTGCTCACCGCCGGCCCCGTTCCGCTCCCCCATCTCCGCCGTCTCCGGCCGCTTCGGCCCTCAACCCTTGCATCGGCGAACCCTCCGGCGCCGCCATCGCTACTGCCTTCCCCATTCCCGTTGCCAAAGCGTCCATGGCGGTGGCAGCACAGCGTCAACTGCGCCGGCGACGTTGTCGAAGACCTCCCTCCCCCACTGGAAGCCGATGGCAACGCAACCGTCGGGGGGAAGAAGAGCTTCTGGGGAGCGGTGAGCCTCATCATCGGCACTGCGGTCGGGCCGGGCATGCTGGGCCTGCCGTCCGCCACCATCCGCTCCGGCCAGGCGCCCTCGGCGGCCGCCATCCTGATCTCGTGGGTCTACGTCGTGTCCTCCATCGTCCTCGTCGCCGAGCTCAGCTTCGCCGCCATGGCGCGCGACGGCGTCGACGAGGTCAGCTTCACGGGACTTGCGTCGAGCACCCTGGGGGCGGGCCTCGGCGCGGTCGTCGCCGTCGTGTACGCCGCGCTCAGCTTCTCCCTGCTCGTCGCCTGCGTCGCCGGCATCGGCTCGCTCGTCTCCCAGCTGTTCCCCGGGGTGAACACGGTCCTGGCAAACGCCCTGTTCCCCTGTTTCGCCGGCGTCCTCATCGCCTTCTTCCCCTTCAAGGCCGTTGACGGCGCCAACCGAGCTCTCTGTGGCCTGATGCTAGTTTCGATTACCGCTCTCGTGGTGACTGGCGTGTCTGTGGGTAGAACCAGCTTGCTGAGATCTCTCGGCTACGCTAGCTGGAGCCCGGGCGCGATCCTGCCGGCCATACCGGTGACCGTGCTCACGCTGGGGTTTCATGTCATCACACCGTTCATCTGCAAGATTGTGGGGGACTCGGTTTATGATGCTCGGAAGGCGATACTGATTGGTGGTGCTGTGCCATTGGCCATGGTGCTGTCATGGAATGCCGTCATTCTCGGGCTGGCTAGTGCTGGTGGCAATGCTGGGTTTGATGACCCTATCAAGCTCCTTCTCTCGGTGAATCCAGCTGCGCTGCCCGCTGTTCGAGGCTTCGCTTTTGCCGCACTGGCGACGAGCCTGATTGGGTATGCAGTGAGCTTTCCGAAGCAGTTGGCAGACACGGTGGAATTGATTCTTCAGAGATTTTCTCAGAAGCAGGGAAGTGTGCACCAACCTAATGCTAGCAGTGGCATGAATGGGGTGATTCTGACATGGACGGTGCTGATCATTCCAATCTTTATTGCGTCGTTCTTCTCAGCAGCCTTCTCCAAGGCACTGGATTTTGCTGGGGTTTATGCAAATTGCTTCCTATTTGGGATTCTGCCCCCTGTTATGGCCTGGATCCATCGGTCACAGATGAAAAAGAGGTAAGCTGTAAGATACGATTCATAACTGTCAACGTTAGTATAACTGTAAAAACTGAAACCAAATATTGCATACACCAAGTGCAGATTAGTTGTTATTACTTGTTAATATATTAATAGTCTGTCAACAGCAGTGAATTTCTGAAATGGTGACAAGTGGAGTAGTTGTGTTTGCATACATTAGTCTGTAGTCTATCAGAATTGATGCTCAGTAACCAAGTACTTAAGTGACCCTTTATTGCTAACGTGACACTAAATCAGAGGTCAGCTTCATGAAGGCACTTAGCATTTCAGACCCTGACTCATACCTCCTTTCAGTCTTTCTAGATGTGAACCAATCATTGTTTGTACCACTGCTATGAAAGGTTTAGTTGTGCAACAAGTGATCTAGCTTCATCATTTTTAGTTAACTAATCATTGATGTTGTATCCCTGTAGGCATACAACAGTTCCCTTTACCACTTGGCACTGGCCTTCAGACAATTGATAGCCTCTTTTGTCTTTTCTTGTTTGAGTAAAATTATTTGATCTATCTGATAAGGCCTAAGCAGTCAATTTTTAATGTGGCAAAATATCTTATTCTGTAGAAGGTGATATAGACCTAATATTTATAGGTTGAGCTTATGGACTGGTAGTCTGTAGAGACTAGATGTTGTCCACTGAACTTTATCACTTATGTGTTTATGAATATTGAGCAAAGTTTTAATTATCTGTTTCATCATTTAGATCTCCTGGTTCATGTGAAGATGTTTTACCCGGCGGAAATGCTGCTTTGATGATTCTTTTCGTTATTGCTGTTATCCTAGCAATCTGGCACTAGTACTAGAAGGTAAGCACATCAGGGTTGTTTCTTTTGTCAGACCCTGACTCATACTTCCTTTCAGTCTTTCTGGATGTGAACCTACATTGTTTGGACCACTCTATCTAAAGGTTTCATTCTGGAACAAGTGATCTAGCTTCGTCATTTTGAATTAACCAATCATTGATGTTGTATCCCTGTAGGCATATAAAGTTTCCTTTACCACTTGCATTCAGACAAATGATAGCCTCTTTTTTATACTTGTCTGAGGAAAATCATTTGATCTATCTGATAAGGCCTAACCTGTTTTTTTAATATGTAGCAAGATATCTTATTCTGTAGAAGGTAATTAGAGACATAATATTGGTAGGTTGAGCTTATCGACCGTTAGTCATTATACTCTAGATGTTGTTCACTTATCATGTCACTTAAGTGTTTATGAATATGAAACACAGTTTTGATTATCTGTTTCATCCGTTAGATCTCCTGATTCATGTGAAGATATTTTTCCCAGCGGAAATGCTGCTCTCATGACACTTTTGTTATTGCTGTTATCCTAGCAATCTGGTACTAGTAGGAGGTAAGCACATCAGGGTTGTTTCTTTGTCAGACCATTCATCAGTGAATCCAAAGCACTAAGGCGGTTAGAACCTTCAGCTTTTCAGTGTTCATGGAATCATGTTTGAACTGCTCTCCCCGTATTACGATTTCTTCTTTGTTTGTTCCTCTGTTGATTGCTAATAATTAGCTATTTACCCATTAAAGTTTCTCAATTATAAGATTCTGGTGCAACCATTTGTCTTTTATATCAATACTGAATCTTCACTTCTGAAGTAACGAAGTCAAGAAATGGATTTTCATTGTTTGGTGGGCTGGAAAATGTGCAAAGTGCATAGTACCTACAAATTTAACTCATGCAAATACTGTGAGCTGTTGCTGGTGAAAATGATTGTGTGAACTCAGTATTAGCTTCATACAGCAGCTGATTTCACAAGTGAACTTTTAACCAAAAGAAGATTAACTCAGTAACCCATACAGTAGACCTTCCTATATCGAGGTCATTGTCACTCTACGTGATGAAACTGTGATTTCCCAAGTTTTCTAAAGCGAGACAGTGAAAACAGTTTCTTCTTGTCCCCTGTGAGGCTGTGACTCCTTGATGCCAAGGCTACTTGTTGCGGATGTTCGTTCAGAGCAATGTTTCCTTGGCCTCTGACTTATATGCCGTGTTATTACTTCATCACATACGTACTTTATTGTTGTTTTATTTTACTTAGAGGAATATGTCAATGTCAGTAGAAATTTAGGATGCCAGTGGCTCATCACGTGAGATACGTGTGTGGAACTCCACTTTGAGGACTCTTTCAGCCGACCTGGATTCCATCTAGGCCTCGGCCTTCTGCTAAAAAAAGAAATCTAGGCCTCGGCCTGGATTGAGTCATTCTACCTGGTTCCACTCAATCGAGACCGGGTCTGTTTTCAATTAGGTCTCCGCGGGGAGGGGATTGATTCTGAACTGGAGAGGGAGTGGAGAAGGCCTGCGATGGCCCGTTTTCGTTCCAGACCAGGCCTAAGGCTTTGTTCGGTTGTACAGGAACCGTTCCTGCCCTTGAACGGTTCCAGGCCTGGATCAAGTGGATCAACTCCCTCCACTCATTCCTGGTCTGGTTCCAAACCAGTCCTAATCCATTCCTGGTCTGAATCAAAACTAGTGTTCGGTTGGACAGGAACGCATAGAAGAAAAATTGAAAACAAGTGCTTGCTTGCTTGCTGCTATCTATCATCAGTTCACAATTGCAATCTATAGAACTTGCGAGCGTTTGAATTTTCGTACACTTGCTGTCATAGAACAAGCCTTTAACTTCACATGAAAATAGGTAACAAGACCTCACAAGTACAATGTTTCAAGATCAAGTAGCAGAATATCCAAGCATATCCATGGCCACTGACTGCATGTATACATATCTTGGCATTTAACTGCCACAACAGAATATGGTAAGCTTGAAACAATTCAAATGTTTTTACAATTGTGAACTGACGATTATGGCATACACTCAGGAAGACATACAAGTTGAGACCATGCAAATATTCATATTCATATCAAAAAAGCAAAACTGCTCATCGAATCTGATTGTCAAATGTTGACCCATGTTCTTTGCTTCTAATCAACTGCTGGAAAGGGGGTGAGTGGGTGTGTTCAACTGATGCTGCTGGGATCCCCGACATGCTCACTGTTTGGTTCAAAGGAAGGAGCCTGAAACAGTTGAGCATCTGATTATTGAATAGAAATGTGACAAGGCTATGAAGAAAAGATCTATTCACGACAAACTAACTGATGATGAAACTATCCTCACAGTTTTCCATATACTGACCAAAGCTAGAATCAGGACATACCGCACATTCAGAAATTACACAACTAAGTTTCAGTCTCATATATAAATTGGAATGAGCCAATCAACCAAATGTAACAGAAATTACACAACTAAGTTTCAGTCTCATAACCAAATTGGAATGTACTTTGGAACACGGTTGATCAAATTCATGGAACCAAACCAATCTATTAGTGTTTGCCTTCAGAAAAGCATATGAAAGCAAGGCTAGTTGGACTGCTTGCCTTCAGAAAAGCATATGAAAGCAATTTGTAGCAGCAACAGCAGTCAAGTAACATCGACATTGACAGGATATATAGACAAGTAGAGTAGCTAATAATCAGGCATCAACTAAATTTGAGCTTTACTGAGCTAAAAGAAGTCCAACATGAGATATTAATTATTTGCAGAAATAACATGGAACCAAGAGAGATAAGTCTTTTGTTTGTCTACACTCGATCAAGGGACCATGCTGCCTATCTACTAAAAAATTAACCATGTTCAAGCAATGGGGATTGGTCCTTTACAGATACATAGGACTATGCTGCTTAGATTCAGATAATGTCATTCCAATAGCTACTATTGTTTCAGTGTATTATCCGGTGATTCTCCATGGCACCACTAGAGGATTCATGTGGCCTGGCCAGCTGCAAGCCTCCGATGACCTCACTGAAGAAATCCAGTTGATCTAGAAGCTCAGTGTGTACCAATGCCTGTGTACTATGTGCATGGGGCCTAAGCTACATACTACAGTGGCACTTCGCCATTGAGCACTGGAGTATATGGTTCAGAGCACAGTAACTAGCCAAGCCATTGACACATGGCCTAATTAAGCCCCTCACGGGTTAGCACTGAAGAAATCCAAATGGCCCTAAAATACCTCCATTTTCATCTATTCGAACACCTTTAAAAATGGCTCAGGTTCCAATTCATCTTAGAGCACCATCTGAGCTACTTAGCGCTAGGCTTGACAAGTATGCACCACATCCTTTGAAACCAACAAAAAATCCATCAATAGGTGTATGAAAGTGATAATTGTCTATCAATCAATCATCGCTATGACATCACTAAGTAATGCCCCTACAAAAAACACATTAACCATAATAGTTGTCATCATTAATCATTAAAATTGAATTAGGTGTCTAGATGCTTTAATCATCCTCTTTTTGGGTAAACGCTAGGGATGCTACATCTGGTAAAGTTATAACTTTCCTGCATGAACTAGCGGTGGCAAAACCCAGAGAAAAAACAATCTGAGACAATCTCTTGATTCAGAGCAGCAACGTATGCAGGTAGTGATTCACTTTTGCCAGAAGATAATATATATTGCAGTCACTCCGTGCATGCATATAGTTGAGGCACAACAACTACTCTTGACAGGGAAACTAGCTAACCACACTGAACTTATCCACAAATATGCACAACTCGCACTAGATCGAAATGGACTGTAAGAACACGCGGACCAATTAGCATCCAGTGGCGGAGGACCATGGTGGCAAGGCATGGCAGCTGCCATACCTTGATTGTGCCACAAGTCCATAACCCCTCTCTTGAATCACTGGCCCATGCGCTAATCTACCATGATAAAGAGTTGCTAACCTCTAAATGTTGTCAATTTCGCCATACCTAAATTCTTTTTCGTCCTCCGCCACTGTTAGCATCTGTCAACTATATATGAGTGCACGGAATAGGATGAGCATCTTCAACACAAGAACACGCCATGGCCTACGAATCCTGCGGCTGCCGCGGCTGCCAACAAGAAGAGGCCGGATCTCGCTGATGCAGGCGGACATCTACCTCAACAAAGTAGCTACGGCTCACGCATCCACCCAAGAAGAGTCCCAATCCCCAGGAACCCTAGTAGCATGGAGAGAGGACGGAGGGGGAGAGAGAGGGGAGTACCGACGAGAAGGACGAGGAAGAGGACGGACACAGGGTCGTCGTCTCCTCGCGTCGGCCCGTGGTCGCCTCGCGCAGCACCGCCGTCGCCTTGCGCAGCCCCGCCGTCGCCTCGTCGCCGCCTGGAGTCGCCTCGCCTCGCATCGCTCGCGAGTCGCGAGACGTCTCCCGTCTCCGTTCCGGACGTCAGTAGGTCCGGAATGGATCCGGGCCTTTCACAACGGGGAGGATTCCGAGCTGGGCCAGTTTTCATTCCAAGTCCGGCCGAAACGAACGGGCCAAAATGTAACCACCTGGTTTCGAATCGGGCCGGAGCAATCCGCCTGGATTGGGCCGTTCCGGGCCTCAATCCGCTCAAAACGAACAAGGCCTAAACGAACGACGATTCCGGGTTGGACCTGATTTCGAACCAGGCCAAATTATTTCGGGTGGAACAGACTGGATTCCAGGCGAGGGAGTGACTAGCTATCAACCGACTGATTTAAGTTCGTGTCTCAGTCGATTTTTTAGAACCAATCAAAACTAGGACACGTGCTCATGGAATAAATAATTACGAACAACAGCAAAAATTTGAAGGTATGCTGCTGCACCATCCGAATTGACTATTGCATGAAAGTGACACTTTAGTACTTCACAAATTCTTTATCTAAAAAAAGTACTTCACAAATTTAAGGCATCTGCACCATCCTCCATCCGAATTGCGCAAACATTGAAGTATTCAGAAACTGAAACTCTAAATATTTGCCACTACCGAGTGATGACTGAACTCGGTTTTCTGAAAACTAAACCAGTAGTTGCTACCAACATTGTATCCCTCCTGAAAAAAAAAAAAAATGTCTCTGCTGAAAACTAGAGTAGATCAATCTGCAGAAAAATGAAACTTAAAGATCCAATGAAAATTTCTAAACTGACTTAAAGGAGGGGAAAAAATGAATTTAAAACCATTAGAAAAAACTTGATTGAAAACTATAACTAAAAGAATGAATAAAAAACTTGACTGAAAACTGAAAATAAAAAATCATTTAACTAAAATAAAAGAAACAGTGAAAAAATGAAATAATTAAACTGAACTATCGGAAGAAGTGCTAGAAGCTACTCCCTCCGTTACAAATTGTAGTTCGTTCGACTTTTTTGACCCCAACTTTGATCACTCGCCTTATTAAAAAAATTAGTGCAAATATGATTAAATTTAAGTCATTTTTGAAGGTCTTATGTTAGTAAAGCAAGCCACAGCAAAAGAAATGATATTTGACATAATTTTTTGAATTAGACGAGTGGTCAAAGTTGTGATAAAAAAACTCGAACTACAATTTGAATCGGATTAGTAGTGCAGAGGACAGGAAAGGTAGCCCACGTAAACAAGCTAGCCGACGAAAGAAATTTGACCGATGAGGACCAACAAAATTAGAAATTCCGTTCCAGGCCTTCCCGGACCAAAACGAACGATTTCGAACCAGGCCAAATTATTCTAGATGCAACAGGTCGTATTCCCGGCCTTTGCGGACCAAAACGAACAAGGCCGTGGCCCGCGGGCCGGCCGACACGACGAAACGACCTAGTCCAGCCGCCCATGTGGGCACTGGATCCTGTTTCGCAGCATGTGCATGCTTGCATTGCATCGACAGATAGGCAGGATTTCGGGGGCGGGCCTTGGCCCGTGGATGCTCCGGCTGCGTCACGATTTGGACTCCGCTCTGGGGCGAGGGATCGATTGCTGAGATTTCCGGAATTTCTAATCATCAGCCGGTTGTTTTCTGTTCGTGTGTCGGTTGATTCTTTTTTGTGTGATTTGCTTGTGTTTTTGGGCTGGCTTTTCGACGTGGCCTGTGTCGTCGTCATTGGGCCCGTGCAGCTTGGCCGTCCGGACCACTACACGGGGGTTACACTCCTTTTTTTGGCACTCCTAGCGAGCAAGCGACCCACCAGCCTGGCTCTTGATGTCTCGCACGTGCGGGCTGCCCCAAGGGAGTGAGCCATCCAGTCCTCGGCAGTCTGACCATTCCGTTTTCTTCTTTTTTAATCTTTGTGTGGACTTTTTCATTCTATTTGATTTTTAGTATTCTTTGTATTTATATGTTTGACAATTTTAGTTCAAATTTCAGAAATTTTTCATTGTGTATACATTTTCAGTTTATTTTAAAAAAAATTTTATTGCGTCTTTTAATTTTAGTTAATGAGTAATGTTTTTCCATTTTGTTTATTTTCAGTTTTCAATCAAAGGTGGGGTATTGACATAGTCGGACCACTTCCGCAAGCTCCAGGGAACTGAGATTTGCGGCTGTGGCGCTAGAGTACTTCACCAAATGGATAGAGCCGAAAGCTCTTGCAAAAATCACATCAAAAACACTCATCAACTTCACCTGGCAGAGAATCAAACTTCTGCGATGAACTCAACATCAAGTTAGCTTTCGCATCAGTAAATCATCCACAATCACAAAAACGTAACCCATGCTTAATCAGTAAATACAGGTGCTTCCGTGCTTGATACATCTCACCAATAACCACAACAGAGCACACCAAATAAATCGGTGTGCTTTACAGATTCCTAAACCATGTGCCACACAGTTCCAATGCAATCATATTATTAACCAAGAAGTAATACTATTTACATATAGGACATTATTTGAAACTTGATGCCCTCCGAGTGTGAATATCTAGTGTTGAAGAAAGAAGCTACTAAAGACGCCTCACCTATTTTGTGCTGCAAAAAGTCTTGTGGGCCGCGGCTGCATGAGTAAAGGGGCTATAGGAAGAAAGCCAGGCAAATCCTAGCCTAGCGTCTCCTGTCATGTCTCCAATTAGAACAACCAGTATGTTTCACTAAAAGGAGTGTAGTGCTATCATATTGTGGATGGCTTAAAGAAAGCAACGTGTCAATGCATCCTGTAGTCTAGCGTTTGTGTCCACATAATTTTCTGTTCCCGAGATCGATCTGGAAGGGCTACTCAATTGTTGTGTCTTCCAAAGGCATGTCATGACATTGGCATAGTCATTATTACCATCTGTCACTCCCTCTAATACAGCAATGGTGCTCGTTGTTGCCTTCACATCCTTCTCAACTTGAGAATGAAATGAATCGTCCATAGAAGTGGTCTAAAGACCTCCAAGCTAGTAATAATCGTCCAAATGGATCCAGTTTTGCTTTTGGCTCAAAACTTGGAAAAGCCCATGTTGTGCACCTGGCTCTGCGGCTATTATTCTCCTTAATGGTACAGTTTCGTTGTCAGAGCTGTTGTGCTCTCCCTTATATATTGGAGTGCATCTTTCACAAATCATCCAAACTAAATAATCCTTAAGGGGAACCGATGTACGACTGATTGTATGTTTTGCAGAAACACATTAGAAGAGGAAGGGAAAAGGAAGAACTGCATGTGCCAAATTAGATGAGTGGTATAGGCATAGTGCTCTTCCACTTCCACTACTATTAGTTATCCTAGGACTCTTAATTGACACACTTACTAAACAATTGACAAGAACCTAGCTTTTTGTCCCTGATTTTTGGGCAAAGGCCCTGCTTGGCCCTTTGGCTTATGCCAACAATAGTGACACCTTTGGTTCCACATCACTCGTTGAAGGCATTGTTGTGAGGCCCCCTTACCCTTTAGGATTTACGAGTTTGGATGAAAAATCTTGGTTCCCCTTTTGACATTGATGACATCTACGGATGTTGTTCTTCTCCTTGGAGGCATCACTGTGCAAAGCTACTCCCCTTCTAGTTTACATCACAGATGCTTCTGAGGATCGTGGTCTTTGTATGTTATTGTGGCAGTGGGTTTTTTTGTTGCTTCCTTGGTGTGGTTGTATTTTTTTTTTTTTTGTATTGCAATTACATCTGCTCTATTAATACATGCCCAGCATATTCATGTCACTGGCATAAAAAAAGGACCTAGTTTTTTAAGTGTAATGGTCTCAGGTACATGTAGAACATCTCTAATACTTTCGTCCTCACTTCATCTAAATGAGTCAACTTAGAGATGGTATGTTTGGAACAATAAGGATTATAAAGCAGCACTAACCTCCTTAGTTTTCAGAAAATGTTCCACACATGATAGTTGGAAGCATGGATTCAGCAAGGTAGTAGCATGGAATCACCTGGAACAAAGGAACTTTGTAAGCCTGAGTATCGGATCATCTCAAGGTAGACAGTGTTTTATAGATCCAATACCCTCGTCTCGCGGGCAATAAAGATCATCCTATGATATAAGATGCCATCGCAACAACAGATGAATCATCTTTAGTGGTAGGCGGTTTCCTAACACCTTCCAATCCTATCACTTTCACTATTGTGCATTTTCATTCTTCTCCATTGAACATATGCTTACCTGTAATTGACTAGGGGCACACAATGCTCGTAACAAATATATAAAGGTGCAGTGGCAGGACTCACAAAGCATGCAAAGATTTCAAGAAGAGCCACTACTACATTAAAACATTTTAGACGGGCCTCCTTAATATGGGAAACTACAGAGGTGGTCACCAGTACCTGCCTCAGGAGGATTGCAGGTTGGAGAGGAAATTTTGGCTGCTACGGTACAGAATTGGCTGATTTTGTGTCAGGAAGAAAATCGAGTGCTTATGCAAGCAAAGATTGGGGAGATCAAGAGGCTGGCTGGGCAGGTGCTATGGTTACTAATGTAGAATACAAGCTGAATCACTCTAGGAACAACTGTAGGATCCGTGATGAGCAACAGATCCAATATGAGGAAGGACTTGCTGGACAGGGAGGTGCTCGAGCTTTTGCATGATCAAAATATGCTACTGAGTCATGACCACATCCAGCATCAAAGAATTCCGATGTTCATATGCCTCAGCCACAGGAGTCATCATTGATCATAGGAGATTGTTGTACAAATTTGTCGTACAAAAAGTGATTCCCTTCGAAACATTATGGGGAGTTAGCTGCAGTACTTGAGGCAGCTTTTGGCATGAAGAAAACGCAACGTTAATGGCATGGAACATGGGTGGGACCAAGTATAGTACCGATATCTTGTTTTGTTCTCAATAATTCTGGTGCATCGGGACATTACTTGTGTATCACTGCAATGAACAGAGTGAGTACACATGGTGCTCATGCTCTGTCAGAATATGCACCTTGTTGTTTCAATGTTTGATTAGCCAAGATCAGTGCTCCTCGCATGTAGTAATGTTCTAATCATACACACGGCAGCATGTTGTAGTGTTTGATAAGCCAAGATTGCTGCAATCACCCGGAACAAAGACATGAGCATATATCCTTACTCTTCAAATTTGTGATGTTCTAGTTTAAGGAAAAAAATATTCTAGAAGTAGAAATATTACAGCTAAATTGGAGCTTCACTATTGTACTTCTAGCGCTGTTGCAACGAATAGCATTAGACACGCTATTGCTAGTGCTGTAGAATTATTTAGTGACCGGCCAATGCCTCAACGCTCAATGTCCAGCAAGATGCCGTAGATGAAATATGCTAGTGGAATAACGGCAGAGGAGTCTTTTCAGTTGCATGCTATTTCCTAACACCTTCCATTCCTATAGGAAGATTTGTGTTTCCATACAGGAAGATTTGTGTCTATGTTTCCACTACGAACTTCCATTCTTCACTCCAGTGTATATATACTTTTGATCGGTAGGAGCATACAATGCCAGTGTCAAGATGCTGAGGCACATAGCATGTCCATTGAATTCAGTCATGCTGATAAATATGTGTTCTTCATCTTGAGTTTAAGATTTGTCACAAGGTTCCCTCAGTATAGCATTAATTTTTTCACTGGTTTAATGGCCGATGTATAAATGGCTATGCAGTCTCCATTAGTCATCTTCAATACCAACAGAAATGTGCCTGTGTAAAACAACCGAACATGCAGGTGCTGTGTGGAACGTACATGTTCTTTTCCTTCAGTGTGTTATGACTACTAAACTGGCTTCCTGACTCTCTTAATGAAGACTGATTGCCTGACTACTATGCAATCAAGCGGTTCCAAGAAAAGATCCTTTTTTTTGTTGTAACACAAAATCTTCTATGTTCGATCAAAATATGGAAAAACTTATTAAAATCTATAATACCAAATAGATATAGTTCACTGCAGATCTAATGAAAATGATTTCATGTTAGAATGCCGGTGCACTTTTCTATAAACTTGATCAAAATTAGAGCTTTTCTTGGATTTTTGGAAAACATGCGCTGCACGTGTCGTATTAAGAGAAGTGAGAGTGGTCAAAAGAATGTTACAAAAGGATTCTGGGTAATCCAAGGGTTGCCAACGAAATCCTCAAGACAACACAAAGCAAGAAACATGAGGGGGTACCCTCCAACTAACAACCCCGGAAAGCTGAACCTAATACAAAGATCTTGAAAATTCTCAATTATAAGATTAGGGTGAAACCAATTGTCTTTTATATCAATATTGTATCTTCACTTCTGAAGTAACCAAGTCTCTGGATTTTCATTGTTTGATGGGCTGGAAAATGTGCAAAATGCATAGTACCTACAAATTTAACTCACGCAAAAACTGTGAGCTGTTGCTGGTGAAAATGATTGTGTGAATTCAGTATTAGCTTCATACAGCTGCTGATTTGACAAGTGAACTTTTAACCAAAAGAAGATTAACTCGGTAACCCATACAGTAGACCTTCCTCTATCGAGGTCATTGTGACTCTGCTTGATGAACCTGTGCTTTTCCTAAGTTTTTTAAAGCGAAACAGTGAAAACAGTTTGTTATTGTCCCCTGTGAGGCTGTGGCTCCTTGATGCCAAGGCTACTTGATGCGGATGTTCGCTCAGAGCAATGTTTCCTTGGCCTCTGACTCACATTTTGTGTTATTACTTCATACGTACTTTATTGTTGTTTTACTTTACTTAGAGCAATATTTCAATATCAATAGGAGTTTAGAATGTCAGTGGCTCATCACGTGAGATACGTGTGTGGAACTCCACTCTGATGCCTCGTTCAGCAGACCTGGATTTTTTCTATCTAGGCCTCTTTCCAAATCAGTCCTGGATCGAATCATTCCATCTTTTTTTTTTTTTTTTGAGGGGGAGTCGAATCAATCCATCTGGTTTCACTCAATCGAGACCGGGCCTTTTTTCAATTAGGCCTCCGCGGGACTCAGCGCCGCCAGGCGGCCTCCGTTCCGTCTGGATGATCCATTCTGAAATGGATAGGGAGTGGAAAAGGCCTGCGATGGCCCGTTTTCGTTCCGGACCGGGCCTAAACGAACGACGATTCCGGGTTGGACCTGATTTCGAACCAGGCCAAATTATTCCAGATGTAACAGGCCGTATTCCGGGCCTTTCCGGACCAAAACGAACGAGCAGACGATCCACCGGCCTGCCGGGCATTCAGGTACTGGATCCATCTGCACGTCTCTGTTTCGCAGCATGTGGGTGGATGCTTGCATTGCATCGGGAGACAAGGCAGGATTTCCAGGGCGGGCCTTGGGCCGTGGGCCGTGGCTATTGTGGCTGCGTCAGGATTTGAGCTCCGCTCTGGTTTCCAGTCAAGGGCGAGGGATATATTCCTGAGATTTCAGCTCCGCTCTAAATCACTCTTGACATGTTGAGTGCAACCTGCATCTTTGTAATTAGAGCGCTCATAGATTTATCAGATAGATAAATCTCCGGACGTATCTCCATCTAGTTCTTTCCATCAGCTAAGTGGGCCTTGCAGGTCGTCGCAAGCAGTCCGGCTAGGACTGAATAACACAGTAACACACAAAACGATTGTTTTGTTTAGATGAATCACGACATTTTGATGAATTCTTAACACATTCTTCTTTTTCGTCCTTCAAAACTGCGCGCATTAAACAGTGCTAGCCCAGATGTGACTGTCAAATTACACTCGCTTACGGTCTCCTTTTCTTCATCCTGCCCTCGAATGTTTCAACTTCTGATGATGTCTTACAATACAAACAAATTCCATGGCCATGAAGAAGATTGTATGGTTTTTTTGAAAGAAAGAAGATAGTATGGTCAAGTGTAGTATCCAGTTTTATCAAGGTTGTAAGGATTCTTATACTCTCAAAATGTAGGCCTCAGACTTTTAATAATCTCATCAGAATCCTCCTCGTTTGGATTGAGTACTGCCCGGATTTTGAAAATCTTGGAGGATTCAGAATCAGCGGCCTGCATTGACACTGACAGCAACTCAGCCGCATGCATCCTCCACGCGTCCTGGTCCGGCGCATTGCACATTTGCATCGGCAATCCGCATTGATCGATCAAAAAGCAATTAGGAAGGAGGTTTTGTCCTGTGTTGAGTTGAGATGCTACTGTCTTCCGTACTTCCTCCGTCCGGAAAAAAAGTGCAATTATAGACCGCCGTGTGGCAGGACATGAAAGCGCATCCGCCACGTCGCTAGGATCGAGGAATATACGGGCTGCCAAGTCCATTTGACCTAACAATCGCCAAAAAAAAAACCCGGGGTGGACCTGAGACCCAGCTGCCCACCCGACACGACGACACGTAAGCTAGGGCGGCCCGGTTCCAAATCAGTCACCTCTGTACTCTGGTGGTAGAAGAAGCGCGCACGTGTTATGATCAGCTCTTTTAGCATGGCCACACACACTTCATACGCGTACGGTGAAGGTAGTTATACCTCTGATCACTGATCCGGCAGCCACATGTGGCAGATCCTCTGTTTGAGATGCAGAGATGCTACTCCTAAAGTGGAAATATGAACGGCATGCATATCCTGCGTGCAAAATGGTAGGCGGCCGCGTGGACGACATGAAAGCGCACCCGCGCCACGTCGCCGGGAGTGCTCTCAAGTCCAGTGGACCTGACCCAGCTGCCGACCCGACCGGTCGGTCGGCCGCCGTGAACTACCCCAACTCCAATCACTGATGGTAGTGTCGACGCACGCACGTTTTGTTTCCCTGGGATGCAATGCAAAGTTCCCAACGAGTCTAGCAGAAGCACGTGACCGGCTCTTTCAGCGTGGCCACACGCATACTGATACTGCGATGATGTACCCGTACGGTCAAGGCGATTAGTGTTTCAGATCTGCAGAGCTGCAGATCCAAATCTTTGTCTCGTGTACAGTCAAGGCGATTAGCATCTTATTTTTTAGGTTCAGGATCTAGTAACATGTTCCATAATCAATGGAATCCAAATATCGTAGTTTTAGGAGATCGATCGATCGATCGATCGACCAAACAGACCAAACACCACTGGCGATCAATGACGGCTCGAGCCTGCACTGCACTGCACCTCCTGGATAGAATCCACAACGTCATGACTCGGGTATCGGAATCGGCTGAAAGGGCACGCACTTGCCGCTGACGAGCCCAAGTGTCAGCAGGACAAGCCAGCGAGCAAGGTGGCGCGGCCGCGTGTGCGACAGCGACCCACAATGCCGACGCGATACGATCGAGCAGACACACTAGGCGGCGCCGGCGGCGGGGAGGACACGCGTCGGCCGACGGCCGTTCACAAAGGCACGAACACAACAGCTAGCTGGGTAGGTACTCCTAGGTGCCAAGCTCTTTTTTCTAACCTTTCTCCCTGTTTATTATTTAAATTTAAATCCTTTTGCCCTGTTTCGTTTCAGCACGTGCTGATAGCGTTGGCTCGTGACGTCCCCGGCCCGCCGGGCAAGGCTGCAGCTAGTCTGCCTGCAGGCGAAGTCGTGGGGGTCGTTGCGCTCTGATTTTGACGACTGCGGCGAGCGGACGGGCGGACGGGCGTCGCGGAGTCGTGGTGCGCAGTGGCGGAGCTAGGTTCTTGAAGTTGGGTATTCCCAGGTCGGGAAAAAATTCCAATGCATAGCAGTATCTACCTATGTTGCCGCTTGCTGGGAGTAGAGCACCGCTGCCGCTCGTCGGGACTGCAATATGTAGAACGGAGAAGGCGAGAGCCGGGGTGGGGATTTTGCCGAACACCAATAGCCGGCCTCAAAGGCTGGAACGGATCGGTAGCTGTAGGCTGAATTTCTACTCGAAAACTAACAAATTAACACCTATACACATTATACATATGAGTATATACATATATATACATAGAAGAGTAACAAAATAGTTGGGTATTTCTGGGAAAACAGAGGAATACCCCTGGATCCGCCCATGGGTGCGCTGCACCTGCGCGCTCACAGCCTTCCGCTCCAACTCCACGGAATGCGCGATTTCACCCAAGGCAAGGCAGACACAGGGACCGGCAGGAAACCGCCGGAAAAGACAAAGAAAAAAAAAAGCAGCGGCAGCCTGGCGGGAACTGGGACGACCGAACCGGGAATAAGCGTCCACGATATTCATGTTTAGAAGTTTAAAAAATTTCAAAATTTTATACACCAATAGTACCAAACTAGATAGACATTGTTTCAAAATTCGAGATTCAAATAACTTTTATAAAAAAATATATAAAAATAAATTTCACCTATAATGAATTTCATCCTCTTATGACTTAATTTTTTTTTTTTTTTGAGTAAAATGCACACTGGGTACTTAAACTATCGTGGTAGTATCATCCTAGATTAACCCCGAAAAAGTTACCAACGGGTATTTAAACTATTAGGATACTATCATCTGACTACTCGAACTAAAAAGCTCCCATGTAGGTACTTAAACTATTAGGCATTACCATCCAGTACGCTTGAGAAGCGCGGAAAATGAATTTTGATTCTTTTTTTCTAAAAATTGATGAATAAGCTGGAATTTGTTATTTTTGTAAAAAATAATTAGAGCTCTAAAAATCCTAAAAAGTTTTGTGTAGCCTCTCCATGATGTACTCTACCTAGGAAAAATATAAAACTTGGAAAATAAATAGTTTTGTATATTTAAAATTTACCTCTTTTAATTAATAAATAAACTTCCATGGATTTTAATAATTAAAATAAATAAATGTCCAAAAAGTGGCGGCCTACCTGTGCTCGCCTGCTCGCGCGCCCGCGTGCCGCGGTGATGGCAGCGGTCCGCCCATGCTCCACAGATCGCTCGTGTGGCCACGGCGATGGGGCCTCGCGCGTGTGCCTGGAGGCCCGCCTGTGCTCGCCTGCTCGTGCTTTCCCTGCACGTAGCAGAACTGAAAGCTCCGGTTTGGTTTTGGTAATTAATGACACTCAACGTTGCTAATGCTTTGCTCTAAGTGTGGTTAGACACATAGCAACGTGACGATGGATGATGGAGCATGGTGATCACCGTGACGAACATGGAGGACATGTGAAGTGATCAAGCTCCGGTGATGAATGGAAACGCCCGCGGAGATCAAGGCGAAGGTATACTTGATAGGGCTTTCCGGTTTAGTGGTCAAGACACTTAGCGAGTGTGACCACATTTAGGATTGATAACCGACTATCAAGAGGGGTTTCCTCGGTTCATTCGCGGTCCTAAGTGCCTCTAGTTGTGACTTTGCATGATGCATGAGAGGCTCACTAGAGTGCTAACCCTTGCGCGATATTTCATGGATGAGATACTAACTCCAAGGCATGAGATCAACATGTACGCATGGCGGAGTTAGTGCACAAGGCAAGGAAATTGATTTGGATCAATTTGGAGCAAGTTTGGCGCATGAAATGACGATCAAAAGGCGCCGGACGCTGGTGGCAAGGGCGCCGGACTCGGCTGAGACGCGTCCGGCGGCTTGAGCGCTGGCGCGCGCGTAGCTTGGCCACCGTTGCGTGCGCCGGACTCGGTCCAGACGCGTCCGGCGGCCTTGGGCTCGGGCTCGCGCGTGGCCTGGCTGGCTCTGCGAGCGGCGGACGCGGCTGAGGCGCGTCCGGCGGGTCCCCGGACGCGCACCAGAAACTTTCTGGTCTCGGGCGCGCTGGCGAGGACCCGGCCGGACGCACGGCGGACGCGTGGCGGACGCGAGCACCGGACGCTGGCGGATCACTGTTGATCGTCCGACGCGTGGTGGCGTGGCGCATTTCAATTCTCAACGGTCGTCTCGCGCAGCGCGGCGAAGGGCGCCGGACGCGTCCGGCGGTCCCGAGCGGACGCGTCCGGCGCGTACTGCGCAGCTGCCCGTGGGGGGCAACGGCTCTATTTGTGGCTGCGGCTATAAATAGAAGGGTGGTCGGTTTGAGGAGCTCTCTTGGCCATTTTCACATACTTGTGCATCCTTTGAGCTAGAGAGACACTCCCCCACTCTTCTCTTTCATTCTTGAGCATCTCTTGTGAGATATGAGTGGCAAGACAAGTGATTTGCATTGAGAGTTGCATCTAGAGGCACTTGTTCTTCGAGTGGGCTGCGGATTCTTGTTACTCTTCGGTGATTCCCGTCACCGTAGACGGTTTGGAGCAGCGGGTGGTGGTTGAGCTCGACTTGGTGATTGTTCGAGGCCACACCGGGTTCTTGTGAGGGTTCTTGATCCTTCCCCGGGGAGTTCGCGAAAGGATACTCTAGTGGATTGCTCGTGGCTTGTGGATCCTTGTCTTGTGTGGAGATTGCGGCTCCCCATTGGGGTCTTTGGCACCGAGCCAATTGAGCGGGCAACTCACCAAGCAAGTGCATCGCCACAACGAGGACTAGCTTGCGGGAAGCAAGTGAACCTCGGTAAAAATCATTGTGTTGATTTGTGATTCTTAGGCTTCGACCTCCATTGTGATTGTGCTTGAGCATCTCTAGGTGATTGGCTTCTACACCGGTGATTGGCTATCTTCTACTCTTCGCGGCGGTATAACCTTCCATCCTCTCTTTACTTACCGCTTAGTAGAATTGCTTGTTGTGGTCGGTCGGGAACCACTCATTGTGTAGCTTAAATCCCGTGGGTAGAATTGCTTGGTTGGTTTCGGTGAACCGACATTGTGTAGTTTGATCACCGTTGTTGTGTGTGCAATTGAATTGAGTAGCCTTGCTTGGTAGGACGGCTTGCATAGAATAGTCGGAGCATTTGCTTTGCACATTTGCCGCCTTGCTATCTAATTGGGTTGTCTAGTTTTCTTGCTAGAAATTTTATTAGGCTATTCACCCCCCTAGCCATTGTGACCTTTCACGTGATATCGGAGCCGGGCACCGTTTGTTTGTATTGGATTAACATCCTACGGTGAAGCAATGGCGTTGGTTATGCATATCAACAACACCAAGAAGGCACCATCATTTCGAGGTGATGACTATGCCAAGTGGAAGCTCAAGATGAAGAGTCATTTCAAGTCAATCAACCTTGAGGTGTGGAAAGTGGTGGAGACAAAGTTTGAGCTTGTTGAGGGTGCGGTGCCAACACCGGCCGAAGAGAAGAAGCAACAAGCAAATGACATTGCCGTGAGTGCTTTCCATGAGGCGCTTGATGATAAAGCTTTTGAGCTCATCAAGAACCTTGAGGTGGCTCATGACATTTGGAAGAAGCTAGAAGAAGCTTATGAGGGCACCGAAAGTGTCAAGACCGCATGGGCCTACATGTTGCAAGAGAAGTTTGCAAGCTTCTCAATGAAGGAGGATGAGAGTGTGCCGGAGATGTTCCATAGGCTCCAAGTCATCGTCAATGAGCTCAAGGGACTTGGGGAAGAAATCAAGGACTCTCAATTCTCCACCAAGTTCATGAGATGTCTTCCCAAGAGATTTGACATGTTGAAGACCGTCATGGTGAAGACAACCATGAAGGAGAAGCCAACTCCCAACCAAGTTCTTCAAGAGATTATGGCCGATGATGAGTTTAGAGAAGATCATGAGAAGGAAGAGTTGGTGAAGAAGAAGAAGAAGGAGAATGAGAAGAAGGACGATGATAAGAAGAGTGTGGCATTCAAGGCCACATCATCCAAGAGCAAGGGCAAGAAGAAGAAGGAAGAGTCTTCAAGTGAAGATGAGCCATGCTCTAGCTCAAGTGGGCAAGAAGAAGAAGTGAGTGAACAAATGGCACTCCTTGTGAAGAGAATGGGGAAGCTCATGAAGAAGGGATACCGGTCCAAGGGCAAGAGAAGCTCATCCAAGTCTAGTGACCGTCCCATGAAGTGCTTCCGTGCAATAGCAAGGATCATCTCATTGCCAAGTGCCCATATGCATGTGATGATGAAGATGCCATGAGGAAGGAGAGGAAGAAGCAAGAGAAGAATAAGGAGGAGAAAGACTCCTCCCATCACAAGAAGAAGGGTGAATCTCATGTGGCAACTTGGGAGAGTGATTCATCTTCCTCAAGTGATGATGATGATGATTCCAAGAAGAAGAAGAAGAAGAAGGCACGCAAGCATTGCCATTCAAGAGAAGCTTTCTCTATTTGGTGCTCCATCGTCTTGCTTCATGGCCAAGGCCACTAAGGTAAAACCTCCACCCGATAGTGATGATGAGAGTGACGATGATGATGACACCACAAAGAAGAACTATGGGTCATGCTTGAGGATTGCAAAGGTGCTTTCAATGACTCTAGGAAAGAATGTAGGGGCTTGCGCAAGGATAAACAAAACCTTGAGCAAGAACTTATGGAGTTGAGGGCTTCTTATGAGAGTCTAAAGGTAGACCATAAGAAGCTAGAGATTGCTCACTCTAAGCTTGAAAAAGCTCATTCTTCTCTAGTTGAGAAGCAAGAGAAAGTGCAACCACAAGTGGTGAACATAGAAAAAAAAATGTGTCCATATCATGTGATTCACTTGATGACTCATTTGTTGTTGCATCACTTGGCCCTTCATGCTCTTATGCCTCTACATCACCTAGTAGTGTTGGTCATGCATGTGATTCTACACTAGTAGTTGAGAATGAGTGTCTTAAGAAGGAAGTCAAGGAGCTCAATCACACCTTGGCTAAGGCTTATGGTGGTGAGGATCGCTTGCTTATGTGCTTGGGTAGTCAAAGAGCTTCTCTCTACAAAGAGGGATTGGGCTATACCCCCAAGAAAGGCAAGGCCGCTTTTGCTCCTCACAAGACTAGTTTTGTGAAGAACAATGGTAGCTATTGCAAGAGTTGCAAGCAAGTTGGTCATCTAGAGCATGCATGCAAGAACAAGAACACTAGTGCCTCCTCTTACAAGTTGAGTGCTTCTTACATGCTTGTTAAGAGTGAGAGTGGTGTGAGTGCTAGATTCATTGGCACACCATGGATGAGCTCAAAGAAGAAAGCTATTTGGGTGCCAAAGACTCTAGTGACTAACCTTCAAGGACCCAAGCAAAAATGGGTACCTAAAGCTTGATGTCTTCTTGTAGGTTAATTACAAAGCCGGAGGGAGGCATTGGGTGCTTGATAGTGGTGCATCAAATCATATGACCGTGAAGATAGTATGTTCAAGTCACTTGACAAGAATGACAATGGTGGATTCAACTCCATCACATTTGGTGGCAATAGCAAGGGTGATGTCATGGGGCTTGGAAAGGTTGCAATTTCAAATGACAAGGATCTCTCCAATGTGTTGCTAGTTGATACTTTGAACTTCAATCTTTTGTCGGTGGCACAATTGTGTGATCTTGGCTACAAGTGCATATTTGATGACAAGCATGTTGAGGTAGTAAGCAAGGATCAAGCAAATATCATCTTCAAGGGGTTTAGGCATGGAAGCTTGTACTTGGTGGATTTCAATGCTAGTGAAGCTCAACTTTCATCATGTTTGATTGGCAAGTCAAGCAAGGGATGGCTATGGCATAGGCGCCTAGGTCATGTTGGCATGAAGCAATTGAACAAGTTGGTGAAGCATGATCTAGTAAGAGGCTTGAATGATGTCACCTTTGAGAAGGATAGACCTTGTAGTGCATGTCAAGCCGGCAAGCAACATGGGAACTCACATCCCAAGAAGAATGAGATGTCAACTTCAAGAGCATTTGAGTTGTTGCATATGGACTTGTTTGGCCCAACTCACTACACATCAATTGGGGGCAACAAGTATGGTTTTGTGATTGTGGATGACTACACAAGATACACTTGGGTGTTCTTCCTCTATGACAAGAGTGAAGTCTATGATCTATTCAAGTCATTTGTCAAGAGGGTGCAAAATGAGTTTGACACTACCATCAAGAAGATAAGAAGTGACAATGGGAGTGAATTCAAGAACACAAGAGTTGAAGAGTTGTGTGATGAGCTTGGAATTGTGCATCAATTCTCACCAACCTACACTCCCCAATCCAATGGTGTAGTTGAGAGGAAGAATAGAACCTTGATTGAGATGGCAAGAACTATGCTACTTGAGTACAATGTGAGTGAGAAGTTTTGGAGTGATGCTATCAACACGGCTTTCTACTATAGCAACCGCCTCTATTGCCATGGGAAGTTAGAGAAGACTCCATATGAAATCTTGAATGGAAGGAAGCCCAACATTGCTTACTTCCGGGTCTTTGGTTGCAAGTGCTACATTCTCAAGAAGGGACAAAGACTTGGCAAGTTTGATAAGAGATGTGATGAGGGATTTCTTCTAGGCTACTCTACTTCTAGCAAGGCCTATAGAGTGTGGAACTTGGCAAGTGGGCTAATGGAAGAGGTTCATGATGTTGAATTTGATGAAACCCAAGGCTCTCAAGTTGGAGATCAAAATCAAGAAGATGTGGGTGGAGATCAATTGAGCAATGCAATGAGACACATTGACATTGGTGACATTAGGCCGAGGCAAGTGGATGATGGTGATGAGGTGCCAAAGTGCCAACTCAAGTAGTGATTGATGATTCCAATGAGGCAAGCACAAGTGGTACTCAACATGAAGATCAAGATCAAGGTCAAGCAAGCAATGCAAATGAGCTAGTTCTTCAACCCTCCAACATTGCAAGAGATCATCCTCTAGATCATATCATTGGTGATATTCAAAGAGGAGTGCAAACAAGATCAAGATTGGCTAGCATATGTGAGCACTACTCCTTTGTGTCATTCATTGAGCCAACTAAGATTGATGAGGCATTGAAGGATTCGGATTGGATAAATGCCATGCATGAGGAATTGAACAACTTCACTAGGAATGAAGTTTGGGAGCTTGTTGAGAGGCCAAAGAAACACAATGTGATTGGAACTAAGTGGGCCTTCAAGAACAAGCAAGATCAAGATGGCTTAGTGGTGAGGAACAAAGCAAGACTAGTGGCTCAAGGTTACACACAAGTTGAGGGTCTTGACTTTGGAGAAACATATGCACCGGTGGCAAGATTGGAGGCAATTAGAATCTTATTAGCCTATGCTTGTGCTCACAACATCAAGCTCTATCAAATGGATGTGAAGAGTGCATTTCTCAATGGCTTCATCAATGAGGAAGTGTATGTTGCACAACCTCCCGGTTTTGAAGATGACAAGAAGCCCAACCACGTCTACAAGCTCAAGAAGGCTTTGTATGGATTAAAGCAAGCTCCAAGAGCATGGTATGAAAGATTAAGGGACTTTCTCATATCCAAAGGCTTCAAGATGGGAAAATTGACACTACTCTCTTCGCCAAGAAGATAGAAGATGATTTGTTTGTGTTGCAAATCTATGTGGATGATATCATCTTTAGATCAACAAATCAATTCTTTTGTGAAGAGTTTGCTAAGATGATGGCTAGTGAGTTTGAGATGTCAATGCTTGGAGAGTTGAGCTACTTCCTTGGTCTTCAAATCAAGCAAATGAAGAATGGCACCTTTGTGAGTCAAGGCAAGTACATCAAGGACATGATCAAGAAGTTTGGGTTGCAAGATGCTAAGGCCATTAGTACACCTATGGGAACCAATGGTGGCTTGGACATTGATGATAGTGGCAAGATGATTGAGCAAAAGCTATATAGATCAATGATTGGAAGCTTGCTATATGTGACCGCATCAAGGCCGGATGTCATGTTTAGTGTGTGCATGTGTGCAAGATTTCAAGCTTCTCCAAGAGAGTCACTTGACGGCAACCAAGAGGGTGTTGAGATACTTGAAGGGTACTCAAGATGTTGGTCTATGGTATCCCAAGGGGTCAAGCTTTGAGTTGATTGGATACTCCGACTCCGACTATGCCGGTTGCAAGATTGATAGGAAGAGCACAAGTGGAACATGCCAAGTACTAGGAAGGTCTCTTGTGTCATGGTCTTCAAAGAAGCAAAATAGTGTGGCACTTTCCACCGCCGAAGCCGAATATATTAGTGCGGGGAATTGTTGTGCACAATTGCTATGGATGAAAGCCACCTTGAAGGACTATGGGATCAAGTTCAAGCATGTGCCTTTGTTTTGTGACAATGAAAGTGCAATCAAGATGACAAACAATCCGGTTCAACATTCAAGAACCAAGCACATTGATGTGAGGCACCACTTCATTAGAGATCATCAACAAAAGGGTGATATTAGCATTGAAAGCATTGGCACCGAAGATCAACTAGCCGACATATTCACCAAGCCTCTTGATGAGAAAAGATATTGCAAGTTGAGGAATGAGTTGAACATACTTAGCTTCTCCAACATGGATTGATGCACCCCATATATGACATGCCTCTCCTCCAACATAGCAAGGTAAAGTTGGTTGTTGCATTTCATGCATCCTTTGCTAGTTGTGTAGACATGTATACATGTGCATCTTGCTAGGCTCATTCATTGCAAATCAAATGAATTTGAAGGATATATGGCACCACTATTGTTTCTATGCTTGATTTGATCTAGTGATGGCATATGACTTGTTTGTGAGCTTGTAAACCTAGTGTTGAATCTTTAGCACTTGCTCATGATGTGTATCTCAACATGGTCAAGATAACCCTTATTCTTATGAGGTGTGAAGAAGCTTGCCCTTGGTTCAAACCGAGATACATTTTCTAGACATGGGGTTTAGATTTGGCCATAGTTGATTGACTTGTTTCTCTCATATTATGCACCCTTCTTGGTCATTGATGACAAAGGGGAGAAGAAAGTATACACCTAGGGGGAGAAATAAGTCACAAAGAGCAATGGAAGGGATCAATTTTTATGATATGACCCAACCATGAGCACACATATAGGGAGCAAGCTCATAGACTATTTGTTGCATATTGTGTGTGCATACACGATGATATGGAGCATTGCAAGCTAAATTCAATATTCATGCTTGTTTGGTGTATTGCTAGTATAGAACTTGATTGATGAAATGAAGTACTAGCATGCATAGGTGGTTTCTAGACATAGAGTTTCTCTTGTTCAAATACCTTGTTTATAATGTGATCTCATGGGGTATTTTGAGTTTTGATGGATGTCTAGATTCCCATGGTGCTAAGGAAGGTTTATTATCGCACTCCAATTGGTATCACGTTTCAAAGGTCAATTCTATAAACCTTAGTACCATTTTGGTTGAGGTAACTCTCACAAAAGTTTCATCTATGCATGTGTGCTTGAAAATCGATCAAACATTTGATGCACACATGTAGGGGGAGCTACCACTATCAAAACCGGAATTGAAATGCTTGTCCAATCCAAGATTCATGATCAAAATGTCTTGGGCAAGCAATTCAATTTCATATTGAATTCAATTTCCATATCTTTGTGAGTTTGTCGAGGGGTTGTCATCAATTACCAAAAAGGGGAGATTGAAAGCTCCGGTTTGGTTTTGGTAATTAATGACACTCAACGTTGCTAATGCTTTGCTCTAAGTGTGGTTAGACACATAGCAACGTGACGATGGATGATGGAGCATGGTGATCACCGTGACGAACATGGTGGACATGTGAAGTGATCAAGCTCCGGTGATGAATGGAAACACCCGTGGAGATCAAGGCGAAGGTATACTTGATAGGGCTTTCCGGTTTAGTGGTCAAGACACTTAGCGAGTGTGACCACATTTAGGATTGATAACCGACTATCAAGAGGGGTTTCCTCGGTTCATTCGCGGTCCTAAGTGCCTCTAGTTGTGACTTTGCATGATGCATGAGAGGCTAACTAGAGTGCTAACCCTTGCGCGATATTTCATGGATGAGATACTAACTCCAAGGCATGAGATCGACATGTACGCATGGCGGAGTTAGTGCACAAGGCAAGGAAATTGATTTGGATCAATTTGGAGCAAGTTTGGCGCATGAAATGACGATCAAAATGCGCCGGACGCTAGTGGCAAGGGCGCCGGACTCGGCTGAGACGCGTCCGGCGGCTTGAGCGCCGGCGCGCGTAGCTTGGCCATGCAGCATGCGCCGGACTCGGTCCGAGACGCGTCCCAATGGGGGCTTGGGCTCGGGCTCGCGTGGCCTAGCTGGCTCTCGCGAGCGGCGGACGCGGGCCGAGCAAGCGCCCGGCGGGTCCCGGACGCGCACCGCAAACTTTCGGGCTCGGGCGCGGCGGGCGGACCCGGCGGACGCACGGCGGACGCTGCGGACGCGAGCACCGGACGCCGGCGGATCACCGTTGATCGTCCGACGCGTGGTGGCGTGGCGCATTTCAATTCTCAACGGGGTCGTACGCCGCGCGAAGAGCGGCGGACGGACGCGTCCCGGCGTCCCGAAGGACGCGTCCGGCGCGTACAGCGAGCGCCGTGGGGGGCAACGGCTCTATTTGTGGTGCGGCTATAAATAGAAGGGTGGTCGGTTCGAGGAGCGCTCTTGGCCATTTTCACATACTTGTGCATCCTTTGAGCTAGAGACACTCCCACTCTTCTCTTTCATTCTTGAGCATCTCTTGTGAGATATGAGTGGCAAGACAAGTGATTTGCATTGAGAGTTGCATCTAGAGGCACTTGTTCTTCGAGTGGGTCGGATTCTTGTTACTCTTCGGTGATTCCCGTCACCGTAGACGGTTTGGAGCGGCGGGTGGTGGTTGAGCTCGACTTGGTGATTGTTCGAGGCCACACCGGGTTCTTGTGAGGGTTCTTGATCCTTTCCCCGCGGAGTTCGCGAAAGGATACTCTAGTGGATTGCTCGTGGCTTGTGGATCCTTGTCTTGTGTGGAGATTGCGGCTCCCCATTGGGGTCTTTGGCACCGAGCCAATTGAGCGGGCAACTCACCAAGCAGTGCATCGCCACAACGAGGACTAGCTTGCCGGAAGCAAGTGAACCTCGGTAAAAATCATTGTGTTGATTTGTGATTGCCGAGGCTTCGACCTCCATTGTGATTGTGCTTGAGCATCTCTAGGTGATTGGCTTCTACACCGGTGATTGGCTATCTTCTACTCTTCGCGAGCGTATAACCTTCCATCCTCTCTTTACTTACCGCTTAGTAGAATTGCTTGTTGTGGTCTGGCCGGGAACCACTCATTGTGTAGCTTAAATCCCGTGGGTAGAATTGCTTGGTTGGTTTCGGTGAACCGACATTGTGTAGTTTGATCACCGTTGTTGTGTGTGCAATTGAATTGAGTAGCCTTGCTTGGTAGGACGGCTTGCATAGAATAGTCGGAGCATTTGCTTTGCACATTTGCCGCCTTGCTATCTAATTGGGTTGTCTAGTTTTCTTGCTAGAAATTTTATTAGGCTATTCACCCCCCCCCCCCCTCTAGCCATTGTGACCTTTCAAGAACTGCCCAAATCATACGGCCCACAAACACCTGTCATTGTCGCAACGACCTCTGACCGCTATGTATGTTGACCATATAATCTTGGTAGTCTGTCAGGTGTCCCCGGGAACCCGAATCATCCACGTTTCCAACTTTCCGCGGATCATTACGGAAGACATTGCGATATTATAAAAGTTGATTTATTAATTAAAAGAGGTAATTTTTTGGACATTTATTTTAATTATTCAAATTTATGCAAGTTCATTTATTAAATAAAAGAGGTATTTTTTGGACATTTATTTATTTTGATTATTAAAATCCATGGAAGTTCATTTATTAATTAAAAGAGGTAATTTTTAAACATACAAAACTATTTATTTTCCAAGTTTTATCTATTCATCAATTTTTAGAAAAAGAAAATGCATCAAAATTCATTTTCATATGAATTTTTGCAAAAGTTGTTTAAAATTCAAATTTTCGGACAATGCACATCTAGTTTGATACTATTGATGTGTAAATTTTTTTAAAAAATGAAAGCTTATAAATGTGACATGCGAGACTTTTGAAATAGACTCATGATCCACTTGTACCGTGGATTTTTCGTTCTGCGGGAGGGTTACTAAACTATATATATAGAAAAGAAAACCTCCACCCCGTCGAGGCGACGCCACGTTGATCTTGGGTGGTGCACGCACCAGGCAGAAAAAACATTTAGTATTGAGTAGCTTATTTTGACCACATAAATCATTTTAAGGCGTGATTTTCTATACAACTGTTAACGTTGTGCACCACCATAAATTTTATAGTAGCTTCGCCACTGCACCCTGTCCTGGGTCCTGAAGGCAATGGCACCCTCCCTAATCCTCCTATGTGGTCCGACAGCCCACGCACATGGATGAAAAAGCAATCGAGAAGGGCTCGTCCTCTGTTCGAGACGCTGAGGCTACTCGATCTCTCTGTTCCGTGCAATGTGGAATACTGTATGCATATCCTCCACAAAAAGACATGAAAAGCGATGTTGCATGGCCGCGTGGCAGGACATGAAAGCGGCCAGTCGGCCGAACTAGTACTACAATTCCAATTAATCACCCCTGAACTCTCTATACGACGGTGTCGACGCGCACGTGTTTGTTTCCGTGCAAGCTTCCAACGTGTTTGGACAGCCGAAGCAGCAGGTGATGATCCGCCTTAGCGTGGCCGCCCATACTGCGGGTGGGAGTGATGCTCGTACTAATGTTTAGGAGATGCATCAATCGATCCCGACGGACCAAACGCTACTGCCGGCGATCAACGACGGATCGCCCGGACCTCCGCGCCTCTCGTGGGATAGAATGATGAATCCACAGCGTGGTGAGTGATGGCCTGGCGGGTCGGCTCAAAGGGCAACAGCAGGAGGCAAATCATACGTCCATGCCCCACCATGTCCACGTGCGCGATTGCCATGCAAGCAAGTGTCAGCACGAGAAGCCAGCAACCAAGCTGGCACAGCAGCCATCTGTCGCACTCATTTTTGCCGACCCGACGCGACCTCGAGTTCCAGCAGACCCACCACCACCAAGCGGGCATGACCGGGCGGGGACACGCGTCGGTCCTTCGCGAAGCCCGAACCGAACAGCTGGGTAGCGTAGGTGGCCAGCGCTTTTTGTAAAGAAAAAAACTCTTTTTCATTTCAGCACGTGCGTTTTACTATACGCTCGGGTTCGGGCCGTCCCCGGCCCGCCGCTGGGCGCTCGCCGATTCGATGCTGCAGGTGCACAGCAGCTACTACTGGCTGCAGGCCAAGTCGTGGGGTCGCTGCGCTCTGACTTCGACGACTGAGGCGGGCGGACGGCCGGGCTTGCTGCGTCCGGGTAGGCTGCACCTGCACCTGCACCTGCGCGGCGCTCAGCCTTGGGCTCCACGGAACGGGCGACCCCCCGCGCCCTTTCGTTTTCAGAACAATCCAAGGCAGACAGGGAACCCGCCGGAAAAGATAACAAATAGCGGCCGGGCGTGGCAGCAGCCTGGTGGTGGTAGTGGCACCGGACGGACGGACGGGATCCCTTGTGTTGTGTGTACTGTATGAATCTTTGTGTTAGGCCTACCCCTGACTAACGGGAATCTTTTTTTTCTACATTTTGGGCTACATCAATAACTTGGCCCACCTAACACAGTATTTTATTCTAATTTTTCTATGAAAAACCATTGAGGTTCAATTATTCAGAACAAGATTGCCAATGAGTTTTTTAATATATAAAAACTGCCTACGAAATTGTTTGTATACAAGGACTTCACATAAAAAATACTAGAGTACTTGATACTTGTTTTGGTGTGTTGTTTGTTTATTTATTTATTTTTCACTCTATATACTACCTTGGAGATAACAAAAAGTTGGTTCCCAATATAATCAGTTACTAGTCGTTTTTTTTATGCAAATTCCACTTCAATACGTTTGTATTTAATTTATTTTATGAACCAACGAACACTCTGATCATTTTACCATTCGGAAACTTTTCGTGCCATTTTACCGTTGAACAAGGTCCTCATTGGCGCGATGACTAATTTTAGCGCTAATGAATCCAAATAAATCCTATAACTACTTAATTTTGTATTTTCTTGTTCACATATATGTGTCTATCTAGAGAACAGTCATTGTCGATATATATGCCTTGTTTAGTTTGTGAAAAGTTAGAATTTTTCTAATTGTAAGACTTTCGTTTGTAGATTGACAATTAGTGTCCCAATCAGATACACCTATACTCAAAGATTTATCTCGTGATTTACAAATAAATTGATAATTAGTTATTTTTTATCTATATTTAATCTTTGTATGCGTGAAAAAAATGATATGACTGAGAGAGAGTGTGTGAAAAAAATTTAACTTTTTACGTGTATCTAAACAAGGCCATAAATGAAAAAAAAAACACACATAGCGCAGATTTGCCAAACAGTAGCATCCTCCCTATACATTTGGCACGATCCACGGTTCATCGACAGCAAACGTCCCCTAGCCCACGCTACAAGCACGCAAAGCATTCGGGCACCACAGGCACGCACAGCCACATGCAGCGCTAGCAAGATTCTCATCCACAGTCCACGGACCAGCACCACAGGGCGGGCCACACGTTTGCACGGCTGCAGAGGAACCACGACCACCGTACCCGCCTGGTGGTGACAGGCGACAGCCATGGCTGTCAGCAAAGGCGCGCGATGAAGTCGGCACTGACGTCACCGTACCTGTCCTTCGCGAAAGCCGAAAGGGGGCAGAGGGGTCGGGCTGGTACCTTTTTCTGATCCGGCTGACGGCGACGTGTGCCAGGTTGGCAGAACCACGCACGAGAAGTGGAGACCTGTTCTGTTCGCGGATTCGTCATATGTGACGTGGATGAACGCTCGTGCTGTGCGGCTGCATCGCCGAACGCACGTGGACATAATGCAGGATTAGTTTTCTTGTTGACACCGTCGTCGTTGGGTGATCGATCGGGTACGTGCGACCCAAGTCTCTGAATCTTGGATCCTTATCCTTTTGGCTTCTACTCGTAGTCAATGCCTTGCCCGTGCTCCTAGATTGCATTGACGTTGATATGGTGGACACTACTCATTGTTCCTACACATGTATGAGTGCACACGAGAAGAATGTTCGAGTATGAAGTTTTTTCCCTGAAAGAACTTAGTAAACTCTCTAAATTATTGTTTAAGAGCACTATTATTGGAGAGACATTTGAATATAATAACTCTTTACGTCCTCGTTTGGTTGTTTTTAAATTTGTTGGGATCTTGATTTGTTGTGAGAAAACATTGTTGAATCACTTTGGAAAGCGATAAGAAAGAACAAACAAGGCAGTGATATATTTCCAACATCTAATGAGTTTTTTTCTTTTTGCAATCCAAAGACTCAGTTACGCTCTCTATCTTTTGACTAGCGAGGGACCAGAAATAGATGATGATAATATTAGAGAACTATTTGAAAAATGTGTTGGACAATATTGCTGTTGTTCGGCTGATAGTTTTCACGATTGGTTTTGGCTATTTTAATAATGTTATGTGAGAGGTATTAAACCACACTACGACTAATAAGTTGGCTGAAACAAACAGATGAACAAGGTCATTTTGTCACAAAAATTCTATTTGTATTTAACAAGTAAGATATACTGTACACACATTCTTGGTGTTGTTAACTAAATGATTTCTCACAAAATCCCGACGATCAAATTCAGGAGATGCCCACCTGTATCCTCGGAGACAAACATAGCTGTCCACTAGTCATAATCCACGAGGATTACATTATTCTCATTCACTCAATAAAGCCCAGAAAAAGACAGAGGAAAGTGAAGCACATCGGCCCCTTCCTCCCCGCATCCAATCCAACGGTGCCCATGGCTGGTTCTCTCTCAGCGGTCAAGCTGCACTAGCTGTCGCCGTCGACGTCAGCCGCCACCGTAAGCGGCAAGCGGCCGACCGCTCCCCTTCCCCGCTCGTCCCCTTCCCCTGGCCGCCGCCGCCCCCGATCCCACCTCCTTTGACCCCCGCCTCCCGCGAACCTTCCTCTCCTTGACCCCTCCCCCCTCTCTATTTATCCCCCTCCCCATCCCCTCCTCGCCGTCCCTCCCCAAGAACCACCACGACTCCACTCGATCCACCACCAACCTCACCGCAGCAAGAACCAACCATCCAGCACCGAGGAACAGTCAAGAACCTCGCCTCCCGAGCTCGCCAATGGTGACGGGGGCGATGCAGCAGCATCCGCAGCAGCGGCGGGACGCGGAGGCGGAGCTGAACCTGCCGCCGGGCTTCCGGTTCCACCCGACAGACGAAGAACTCGTGGCGCACTACCTCTGCGCGCGGGCGGCGGGGCGCCGGCCCCCGGTCTCCATCATCGCGGAGGTGGACCTGTACCGCTTCGACCCCTGGGACCTCCCGGAACGCGCCCTCTTCGGCCGCCGCGAGTGGTACTTCTTCACCCCGCGCGACCGCAAGTACCCCAACGGCTCCCGCCCCAACCGCGCCGCGGGCTCCGGCTACTGGAAGGCCACCGGCGCCGACAAGCCCGTCGAGCACAGGGGCAGGACCGTCGGGATCAAGAAGGCGCTCGTGTTTTATCATGGGAAGCCGCCGCGCGGGGTGAAGACCGAGTGGATCATGCATGAGTATCGACTCGCTGACGCCGGTGGCGCCGCACGCGCCGCCAAGAAGTCCGGCACCGGCAATCTCAGGGTAAGCGCCGGCGAATTTTCTTCTTCCCCTGTTTTTCTGTTCTCCGGTGGCTCGCAAGTTGCAGCCTTTTTGCGTCGAATTTTGTTCTTCCCATGTTGTTGTTCTTCGATCGATTGAGATGCTGATGTGGTGTTGGATTGATTTCTCCTGCAGTTGGACGACTGGGTGCTGTGCCGGCTGTACAACAAGAAGAACGAGTGGGAGAAGAAGCAGCAGCAGGTGGAGAAGAAGGTGGAGATGGAGTCGGAGGCCTCGCTTTCGCACTCGCACTCGCACTCCGACACGCGGACGCCGGAGTCGGACATCGACGATCCGTTCCCGGAGCTGGCGTCGCTGCCGGCGCTCGACGACATGATGGTGGGTCCAGCACCATCAGCCCCTGCCGCCGTCCTGCCCAAGGAGGAGGTGGAGGACTTCGGCGACCTCGGCGGCGACGACTGGCTCGCGGGGATCAACCTCGACGACCTGCAGATGCCCACCGGGGACGCCGACTTATTCGGCAACATGCTCGTCTCGCCCATGGCCGCCAAGATGGAGCAGGACGCCGGCTTCTTCCCCTTCTTCTGAGATCCTCTGCGACTCCAGTCTCCGGTGACGGACGGATGCGGCGCAACTGTGTATAGTTCAGGTTTCTTCAGGATTCAGCGAAAAACAAACAAAAACAAATTCTGCTAATATCTGGTTGTAGTGCACTAGTGTAGTGCACAAGTAGCAGTATTGCCGGTCAGTTCAGATTGAAGTTCGTTGTAGTAGTACTCTACTGATGCTCATCGTCACTTGAGCTCTGATAAGTGACGGCATTCTTTCGTTTCTTGTCTGCAAATTCTTCAATGTTCAGAATATAATTTAGATGGGGGTATCCAAATTCTTCAATGTTCAGAACATAATTCAGATGGGTAATGCAAATTCTTCAATGTCCTGTGTTTTGGTTTCTTTCTGTTTGTTGTTCTTTTCTTTGTTTTTTGCAAGGTCTTGTTCTGTTCTTGTATAGGTCCATTGTTTGTTTGTTCTTGGGAGATCATACTGTGGCCTTGAGATGGGGCAAATTTTTTTATGTAATCAAGATTCTTGATATACTTCTTTAAAATATTCTTGCTATACTTTTTAAAAATATCTTAGTACTATTTGATTGTTCAGATGGGTACTCCTACATGACAACAGAGAATATTTTCGTTGGAGCCTGTGAACATTGGACGGCCACGATATCTGTGTTTGTTTGGCCACAATGTCTCGCGGGTATCAAATAGGTTGGGCAATACTGATAGAGAAACACTGTACTAGTCTGAAGAATCTTTATTAGGTCCTCGCAAGGTATCTTTCAGATCCATGTTGACTCAATTCAGTGCACCTAAAGTCTTTCATTGAGCAATTCTAGCCTTGATGACAAATGATGTTAGCAGTCAGGATCAAGTAGGATTGTGTATTAAGGACACATCGAATTGTATATATGTGCTCTTACAAGAGCAGGAACTGAAACTTTGTTGCGTATTATATGTATATTTCAGATTCACTGAAAATCCAGAGAACAAAATGTTAATATGATTTAGGCACTGTTTGGGGCAGCTAGTGCTATAATCCAACTTAGCTGAGGTTGTACTGAAGTAATTATCAGTCCTCATCACAGCTGTGTGACAAAGCAATGACGTTCTCCTGACAAAGCGATGACAATTTGACATCTCCCAGATTTGTTTGTTCAAATGCAGGCTTTCCATGCATTATTAACAGTGAGACTGGCCGGTCAGTTAAGATTGAAGTTCATGTACTACTCTACTGATGTTCATCACTTGAGCTATTATAAGTGACAACATTCTTTCGTTTCTGGTATGCAAATTCTTCAATGTTCAGAATGTAATTCAGATGGGTAATGCGAATTCGCCCGCGTTATGTTCCTTGCCTCTGAACACACAATATCTTGTGTTTGATATTTTTTTTCTTCTGCTTATTGTTCTGTTCTTGCATACGTCTATTGTTTATTTGGAGCCTTGAGATGGGGGCAATTTGTTTTTATGTAATCAAGATTGTTGATACACTATTTTAAAATATCTTAATCAAGATTCTCGCTATTCTTTAAACTACTTAGTACAATTTGATTGTTCAGATGGGTACATCACAACAGAGAGTGCCTGTGAACATTGGACGGCCACGATATCTTTGTGGCCACATTAATTGTCTCCCTTCAACAAATCGGTTGGGCAATACTGATGTAGGAACACTATACTAGCCTGAAGAATCTTTATTTAAGTCCTCACAAGGTATCTTTCAGATGATCAGATCATGTTGACTCAATTGAGCGCGGCTATAAGAAATCTGTCATTGAGAAATTCTTAGCCTGATGACAAACGATGTTAGCGGTCAGGATCTAGTAGCATTGCATTATCAAGAATACATTGAATTGTATTATGCTCTTACAGGGACTGAAACTTTGTTGTCTACTATAGGTATAGTTCAGATTCACTGAAAATTCAGAGAAGAAAACGTTAGCACAATTGAGGTACTGTTTGCATCAGCTAGGGCTATAACCCAGATTAGGTGAGATTGACTAGCTAGTTGACTAACAGCTAGTTGGAAGCTTTTCTAATAAATTACCCAGCTATTAGCCACCTGTTAGAATGTTCAGTGGTACTATAGTTTGGAGGTGAAATTAAGGATCCAGTGTAATCATCAGTCGTCGTCACAGCTGTATGACAAAGCAATGACGTTCTCTTGACAAAGAGCTGACAACTCACCATCTCCCAGATTTGTCTCTTCAGATCGTTGATCGCAAATGCAGGATTTTGTTGCGTTTAACAGTGAGACTTTGCCGCTGCCGAGGTGTGAACGCGTTTGATTCGCCGGCCCTCCATGTTTGTGTGGCGGCGTTTTTGTTTCTTCTTGCTCTGCATTTTCCCGTGAAAAGTTTGGTGGATGCTGATTGTTCCGAAGAACTTTTTTATGCAGTCCCTATAGAAATATCTGGCAGATCAGTCAACTGGAGATGCTCCTACAGGGAGTCAACTGGAAACACAGCTAATTGATCTAATCATGGATACCGATTGATCACTCTCGTGCCATATTATCAGTACCGATTGATTGGGTACCTAAACCCCTTAAATGCTCTCGTCACTGCTCAAGATTTGCATGGGCTGGAATACTGGATGCACATGACACGAATTCAGTGTACAGTATACTATTTCTAGATGGTCAAACGGCAGCTGTACGTACCTGTAACCGTATCGTCGAATTTGCTCACATATGACCGGTGACGCTGACGTCTGCACGCCAGCCGCACGCATTCCATTCCTCAGGTCATCCCAACGCCACACGGTGTACAGTAGTCTCAATAACTAGGTCCAGATCACGTCACAGGTGTTGACTTCGCAGACCCGGATTTGGTCCAATGAGCTACAGCTACTAATAACTAGATTCTTAGAACTAAACATATCTAGCTAATACTAGTATTTAACCAATTGTTAGCTGAATAGTGAATGATAACTAACAACTATTTTACTAGCTAGACACTACTCCATAGCTAATATTAGTTGTGATTCATTAACAAGATAAAAACATTATATGTTCATCTATATACTTTTTGGGGCTTGGATAACTAGGCTTGCATGTTCACGTTGCGGCTGTCCTCACCAGTCACACAGAAATTGTACAGGTCGCAACAGTTCAGTTTTAGAAATCATGCGGTAGTGGTTGGCTGGTTGCAAAGTATAAGTTGTTACAAATATATAATATAACAATATTTTAGAGAAATCGCACCAAAGTCAGGATGGCCGAGTGGTCTAAGGCGCCAGACTCAAGTTCTGGTCCTCTAACGAGGGCGTGGGTTCAAATCCACTTCTGACATTTTTTTTTCTTTTTCCTTTCCCCCCCCCCTTCAAATCCCACTCTGACATTTTTCTTTTTCGTTGTTTTCTTTTCCTTCACAAATCCCACTCCGACATTTTTATTTTCCTTTTCATTTTTCAAATCATCTCTGGGATCCTTTTCCAAAATCATTTTTGGCCCATCCCATGTAGCTCTTGGAGTTTTTCTTTTTCTTCTTTTTTTGTCCATCCCATGTGGCTCTTGCAGTTTTTCTTTTCCCCCTTTTTAACATCATTTCTGGGGCCATCTCATTCCCATGTAGTCGTTATTAATTTAATTCTTCTAGACTTCCTCTAGTCTTTCCTGAAGGAAAATTAGTTTATGTGGCTACTTAAGTCCGCATGTTTCTATTTCACAGTGAGATTTTATCTACTTGATCGTGATAGTACATACACCTTATCGACGATAGTGTAGAAAGTTTTACTGCTCAAACTATTTAAGGGTGGCTCTTTGTTTTAACAATCATACACAAAGAGAGGAGAGCACTTGAGAGAGAGAGATAGAGAGAGAGCCTGCTGCTGAAAGTGTTTAACGCTGAGATTGTACTAACACCCTATTCGCTTGTTCTACCGCTGACCACCAACGATTCAATAGTGTTTTTCTCTCACAATAAATCAGCAAAGCAAAGCTAGGGGCGGGATTTTGTGCAGGATTTTAACGGGTATTCAAAATATAGAAGGGTAATTTTTTTATTAAAAATTCTAAAATTTGGCATGTACAACACTGCATAGGTATAATTGCATAGTATATGGCAACATTTTTAGGCTGAATTTCTCACAGATTATTCATTTACTCTTATTTCTTCTTTTTCGCATATACATATACATATACATATACATATACATACACTATATGTATATATTTTTTTTTCTTTTGCATGAAATTTGGGTATTCAATTGAATACCCTTTGCTTCTACTTAGGCCCGCATTACAATGAATTAGCAAAATGAAACTTGTGCACCAAACGAACAAGACAAGTTGTGTCTAAAGGTTATCATGTTCTTTTTTTTTAAAAAAAGAAAAACAGTAAAGACTATCATGTTACAACATGCCAAATAGTTAGTTGCAATTCTGTCATAACCAAGAGTCGAAAGCTCAAGAAACTTACTCATTGTGGTCCTATTTAGTTTTGCTGTTATAGCATGCTTGAGGCACACTTTTTAGAAGTGGGATTTTAGGTTGTGGGCCTGTTTGATTGTGTCCACAGACAAAGCCTACTTGGCCAGGCTCGATACACAGACAAAGCCTACTTGGCTAAGCACGATCCACACCTACTTGAGAATAGACAAAGCAAAAAAGCTAGCAAAGTTAAGTAGTCCATAGCTCGATATTATACACTTATTTTAGGATACATTTTAAATAGCAATAGCACACTAATATATTAGAGTATTATATAAATAAACGGAGAAGTAGGGGCAAGGCAAGCTACTACCTTTGGCTGCTCGAGTAGAACTCTAAGAGGTGCCTGGCTAGTATACTTTTGTACTACTAATTATTTTTGAAATGGGAACATTCAGCTCCTTAACACCTGGTCGCAAACTGCGAGTGGAATGACCTTGAAGGAAAGAGAAAATGTCATGTACAGTAGTTATATGTGAGTCAAGTAGTTTGCTGGTCTACCTATTCCAAACTTTAGTGATTTGAACCTGATGCTTAAACACTATCACCAACAGAATTATCACTGTAGGTTCAATGGTTCATTATACAAATTGGCAGAGCTAATAAAAACGAAAGAAAAACAGGCAGCCGCCAAGGCCAAGCCCATCGAGCCCGCCGCAAAGAGAATTTTTTTTTTGAGAAAGTACTCTTTGGGACAGTCCCGAAAGGAGCAGTTCTGGTTGGCCCATTTCAAACAGGCCCATTACATCTCTTAATGGAGGCCCATGAGCAGACCCCAACTCGGCCCAATTCAACGCAGGCTCTCAACAGCTCTGATGATCAAAGCCCATGCGCAGATCCCACCCAACTCGTGGTCAGCGGCCGGATCGGCCACGGCGACCGGCCGCCCTCGTCGACTTCCCTCCCTCTCCTCCGGCGCTGGCTAACCTTAGGACGGCCGTCAGCCGTCAACGTCAGTTGACTAATATCCTCACCTTGGTGGCTTGGTCGTGCGTCGACATCCAAGAAATTAGTCAACGCCGGTAGCCCTGCTGTTAATCGGGCTCGGGCGCCGATTCGGCAACCACCATCAGATTCCCACTGATTGCACACATCCTTTTAATTAATGATGAACAAAGGTTGACTATCTTTGTCATCTCTGCAAAGGTTGCTGAATACAGTATGAAATGGCGTGTGTATACACCGGACGAGTCCAAAGGCAAGCTCCGTGAGATCTCTACAATAGTCCACATCCTAGCAATTCAAACTGAGTCAGGGGCGGAGCTATGTTGTTTCTAGTGGGTGACGTCCACACAATTTTTAAAAATCACTATTATGAACTAGTTTCCATTATAGTTGTTGATTAAAGCTTCATACTTTAAAGAGAAAGGCACCCTGTCTAATTCTTTCTAACTTCGCTACTGACCAGAGTACCATTCCTAAGATCTTGATGGAGATGGACACAAAATGGGACAAATTTGTGAACCTTGTATTGAGCCACCACTTGTATCATTCACCTCGTAGAAAGCATTCGTTTTTATTTTAAATTACACAATACAATGCTGACGTTCATAACACGTACGTACACTCACCCTATGAACATAACATACATACACAAACTCTACTCCTATAAGTACATCTAAAGGACTTAGGCAAGCAGATCCGAGATTTCCGAAATCACTACACTGCCTCGTTGTCGAGGGAGAATGTCGCTATCACTTAACCCATATGCCATTAAATTCTAAAATCACATGAAAGTTGAGCATTAGGATTTAAACCCCCGGGTAGTTTTCCACCGAAACAGAAGCCTACAACGCATTCAAGGTTCTACACAATTTGTTCTACGAATATAGGATCTTTATTTAGACTAGTGCACATTTCTGTAGCATGTTAATGGTACACCATGTTTCGCAAAAGAGAGAGAGATAAGGTACACCAGGGGCCGGAGCTCTGCTCTCCCACACACACCCTAAATGTTTGGGAGTATACAGTACTTAAGAATCAACCAATCTTGCAAACATGCCGGGACACTGTCCTTTGGCATCCTCAAACATGCACACTGAAACACTGACCTGGTTTTTGCCAATTCTTATATATTGAAAAACAAGACTTGGTTATCAATTCAGGTGAGTAATTGGGAAATTTGCTTGTAGTAAACATTTGACACTATTTAACTAGCACCGATGCCCGGGTCACCTGCCCTTTGGCATTCTCAAACATGAACACAATCACTGACCTGGTTTTCGCCAAATCTTATATTGAAAAAAAACCCGACTTGGTCATTATCAATTCACAGAAGAGTGATGTATCATTCTCTGAATTAGTCGAGTAATTGGGAAATTTGCTTACATTTGACACCATCTAACTTGCACCCATATTGCCTGCTTGCCATGTCTTCTAGACTTCGAGTCAAACAGTTTGGCCGAGGTTCTGATAGGCACGCTGTCCCATGCCTGCCTCCAGTGATGCTGTCGACATCACCTCAGCGTTGAGCGTGGATGACGACGACGTGGTCGACGGCATGGATACCGCTGCCTCCTCAGGCGTCGTCGCAGCCGACGACGAGGCTGTTTCTGTTCCCTCCGAATTCTCTGCGTCGGGTTGGAACAACACGTCACCGTCGCCGTTGACACGCCGCACGTTGTAGTCAGCAAGCAGAGCCTTGAGCACGGCGAGCACCTCGGCGATCTCCGGCCGCTCATGCTTGTAGGGGCGCACGCACCGGCACGCGAGCGCGAAGACGGCGCACACGGTGGGCCTGTCCCACGCGGGGCCCAGCCGCCGGTCCACCATGGCCTCGGCCGCCGTAGCCGTGGCCGTCCCGGACGCGCCGCTGGCCTCGGTGACGGCCCAGTGCGCGGCCTGCACGATGGACTCGGCGCCGCCCGACGGCGTCGGCACCACGGCGCGCATACCCGTGGCGAGCTCCAGGAGCACGACGCCGAAGCTGTACACGTCGGCGGCCTCCGAGACGGTGCCCGCGCTGAAGCTCTCCGGGTCCACGTACCCGCGCGTGCCCGGACCTCCGTCGACACGTGCGTGCCGCCCTCGGGCACGATCCGCGACACGCCGAAGTCCGACAGCCGGCGGCGCCGGACTCCGACAGCAGGATGTTCGTCGGCTTCACGTCGCGGTGCACCACGGCGCCGTCGCGGAACCCGTGCAGGTAGGACAGCCCTTCCGCCACGTCCACGGCCACCTCCAGCCGCCGCCGCCACGGCAGCGGTGGGTCTCCCTGGAACAGCGCGCGCCACAGGTTGCCGCCCGCCATGTACTCGTACACGAGCGCGTGGTCACCGCCGCCGCTGCCGCGCCCGCTGCCGAGACAGTAGCCAACGAGCGTCGTCAGGTTGCGGTGCCGCAGTTTTGCGAGCACGGCCACCTCGGCGTAGAACTCGGAGACCTTCTTGGACCGGTAGATCTTCTTGATGGCCACGCGCTGCCCCGACGGAGGTGGCCCAGGTACACCTTCCGGCGCCGCCGGTGCCCAGCAGCAGCTTCTTGTCGTACCCGTTCGTCGCTTGCATCAGCTCTGCCTTGGTGAAGATGTAGATACCTTCGCGCGGTAGCACCGGCAGCGGCGCCACCGAGTCGTCGTCGTCGCTGGAGTCGTTGCCGCTCTCGCTGTCTCCGCAGCCGTCTTCCTACGCCGACGATGGATTGCTACGGCGGCCAACCCGAGACAGACGACTGCCGTGACGCCGGCCGCAGCCGAGCCGACGGCAATGGGAACAGAGGTTTTGCTCGGAGAAGAGCTGGAACTGGAAGCAGGCGGTGGAGGAGACAGGGTGACGGAGGCAGCAGCAGGCGTCGGCGGCGGTGGTGAAGGGACGAGGTCGCCGGTGCCGAGGCTGTTGACGTTCTCGAGGACCTGGAGCATGCAGAGCGCGTAGTCGCTGTATCGCTTCATCGGCGGGGCGCGCGGGACCAGACGGCGACGGTGGCCGCCATGCCGCAGGGCACGAACTCCTTGGTGCGCGCGCTGGCCAGCATCTCGTAGGTGGTGGCGATCACCGCGTCGCGGCACTCGGAGCACCCCGGCGTGTCGGTCCGACGGGCGGCGCGCGCTTCAGACCCGGCGCGGCGCAGAGGCGCGTGGCGTTGGGCAGCGCGGCTGGCGCCAGCGCGCGCACCGCGTCAATGGTGGGAAGCTGGCACGGGCGGGCGCCCGCCGCGAGCTGCGCGCCGGGGTCGCCGCCGCCGACGGTGAAGTCGCAGGAGCCGTTCCCGGCCAGGAGGGACCGGCGCACCAGGCCTCCGTCGAGCAGCAGCGCCGCGAAGGCGTCGGAGCAGGCGGTGGGCTCCCGCGGCAGGAAGGCCTCGCCGGTGCGGTTAGCGTGGTCGGCCGCCGCGTAGATGTAGGCCGCGAACACGTACCAGCAGCACCCCGTCGCGCCCTGCGCTGCCGCCGTGGCGTTCGCGTGGCACTCGGGCGGGATCATCTGCGCCGCTGTCGCCAGGTCGTACGGGCACGATGACGACGACGCCGCCTCGTTTACCGGGCCAGGAGCGGCCGATGCCATGGCCGCCGCCGCCGCTGTGGTGGCGGGTGATGGCACGAGCGCCAGGAGGAATACGGCGAGGCAGAACATGTCTTGTGGGTTTCGTCCCGTGGCGACTGGCGAGGGTGCTGATTGAGGGCGGGCCAGGGACGTGCTCATAAACACGAACGGGTCAGAGAATTTTGGAAGATGGGACTAGTATTTTTTGAAAAAATAGTAACTATAATTATTTAAATACTTCAGCAGTATTATTCCTGTTGCATGAAGCACCCGGTTCATGCTGCCTTGAAGTCAACTACGGGGACGAGTTTGGTAGAGCTACACCTTATTCTTGAGTTTCACTTTTGATTTTTGCTGAGAGTGTTTCTTCACTTTGATTTTTTCAGTACAGTGATTCTAGTGAGAAAGAAGAGTGAAAAGCAGACGAGAAATGATTTTAATTTTAAAATTTAAAGTGACTCTGCAGAAAGTTGACCAAGTACTAGCAATGCAGAGCAGATTCTTTAGCTCCACACTTGTAACGTAATAGGAGAAGATTCTTGGCGGCTCCCAATCATAATCAGCGGAATAGCCATTTTGTTTTGTCAACTATCGTCCAAAAAGCTTCAAATTTGTTCTTGAACTTTCAAAATGATCGTTTGAGTCGCCGAAGTTTATTTTAGGCTTAAGTTCATGCAGAAACTATCAAAGTGTTTGTTTTAGTTCTTGAAGTTACATCAGCAAAATTTCATGTTATGGACGCAAAACACTTGGATCGATTTTTCCTTATCTATACTAAAGAAAAAAAGACCCAACCCTAAGAGGAACTATAGGTGGTTTTTTTTGTTAAGAATACATATAGACACACAAATTCAGTCTAAGAGAGGACCTGAACCAGGATGGTTGGATGCATGACCAGACCTTTCACCAATCAGTTGAGCTAAGTTTCACTTACTTATCTTATATAATCACTGTCAGAAAGACATACATCTTTTGAATTGAATTAAGTTCGTCACCTGAATTT